>JAECUM010014039.1:0-57684 GCA_016617855.1 Megalonaias nervosa | reverse complement strand
ACGAATTGAACCCGTCTCATGAGTGTACCAGCGCCCTAACTCACGCCGTCCCCAAAAGAGAAACCGGTGCCATTGCTGTGTCAATTATGACATTTTATTTCAGATCAATGCCACTGGTGTTATTGTTGTATCATTGAGGCTACTCCTAGAACCCAACATTTTAATTGAGATCAATAATACCAGCGAAATAAAAGGTAAATTATAATCTTACCTATAGAAATTGACACTGTTTGAAAGGTAAATTATAATCTTACCTATAGAAATTGACACTGTTTGAAAGGTAAATTATAATCTTACCTATAGAAATTGACACTGTTTGAAAGGTAAATTATGATCTTACCTATAGAATTTGACAATGTTTGAAAGGTAAAAAATAATCTTACCTATAGAAATTGACACTGTTTGAAAGGTAAATTATAATCTTACCTATAGAAATTGACACTGTTTGAAAGGTAAATTATAATCTTACCTATAGAAATTGACACTGTTTGAAAGGTAGATTATAATCTTATCGATTGATACTATTTGAAAGGTGAATAATACTATCTGCAAAAATTGATACTATTTGAAAGGTAAATAATAATCTTATAAATGGAAATTGACACTATTTGAAAGACGAAAATTAATCTAATCAATTAAAATTCACACGATTGAAAAGGTCAATAATAATCTTATCTTTGAAAATTGACACTATTTGAAAGGTAAATAATAATATTGTATAAGGAAATTGGCACTGCTAGAAAGGTAAATGATAAATCTGTCCATGGAAATTGACGTAAATAATCTAATTTATGGAAATTTAACTATTTTAAAATCGTGTTTCCAAGAAGGTGTCCAATGTTATCTTATGCAGGACTAATTGCAATATTTACAGCAACCACTCCCTTCATCTTTTTATTGAGCTCTGGAGACGTTTCCGCGCCGTTTCTTGTCTTAGACATTGCAATCAATTTCCATGTCACGTTTTGTTCAGCTGTGTTTAATATGTGGTGTATTACTAAAACTTAAATTCTGCGCCATTTTTTTTCCAATGCTGTTCAGCATCATTCCTTTCAGTGTGGTTACCATTCCATTAATTTTCAACTGCAAAGCTGAATTACTCGCTGCATATGCTAATTTTTTTAATTATTTATACGACAAGAATGCTTATTAAATGTCAAAAACTTTCAATTATCTCAAAATTATTTATTTTCCATCTTCGGTTCTATACGCGGCTGATGTCAATAAGTCTTAAAATTAACAACTGTAACATTAACAACCCCTTAAATGTTGTCATGTTAAGTCACAGGTAAACTAATCCATTTCCCATAATCTGTTCAATACAGTTGACATATATCAGTGTGAATATCTCGCTGGAGATGACTGTAGCTTATGTAAGAGCTACATCACCGTGGATTATCCCATGTATGAATGTCGATGGTGTGGGAACACGTGCCAATATAGAAACAAGAAATGTATAGAAAATGGTTGTCCTTCACCTTCCATCACAAAGGTATGGGGTTTTGTTTGCACATTTGATGTTTAGGAATATCGGTCTTGCATTTTATTGATAATGTATGTATTAATGATTTTGCTATTGTGATAGAGTTTTAGCGGTGACACGCTGAGTCTTACCACCACAGTTCTCTCATTCATCTCCTTTGTAACAAGTGCGTGAGTGTACTATGTCATTTATAGTGTACCTAGATGGCGCGAGTGTACATGGTGATTTATAGTGTAACTGGACTGCGTGAGTGTACCATGTGATTGTTAGTGTAACTCGATGGTGTGAGTGTACTATGTGATTTTTAGTGTAACTATATGTCGTGAGTGTACTAGGAGATTTATTGTATAACTATTTGATTTTTAGTGTAACTAGATGGAGTGAGTGTACTATGTGATATTTAACGCGATTCCCTGTTTCTTTAAGGCTATTATGATGATTAAAAAGTCTGAAATAAGCAAACATTAGGTCCATATTTCACAAATGCAGCGTCTGAAATTAGCAAACATTAGGTCCATATTACACAAATGAAATGTCTAAAATAAGCAAACATTAGGTCCATATTACACAAATGAAATGTCTAAAATAAGCAAACATTAGGTCCTATTACACAAATGAAATGTCTAAAATAAGCAAACATTAGGTCCATATTACACAAATGAAATGTCTAAAATAAGCAAACATTAGGTCCATATTACACAAATGAAATGTCTAAAATAAGCAAACATTAGGTCCATATTACACAAATGAAATGTCTAAAATAAGCAAACATTAGGTCCATATTATACAAATGAAATGTCTAAAATAAGCAAACATTAGGTCCATATTACACAAATGAAATGTCTAAAATAAGCAAACATTAGGTCCTATTACACATATGCACAGTCTGAAATAAGCAAACAGGTGCTTATTACACAAATGCTCAGTCTGAATAAGTAAAGATTAGGTCAATATTACACAAATGCTCAGTCTGAATTAAGGAAAGATTAGGTCCATATTACCTAAATGCAACCTGGCGAAGCAACAAGTAGGACAGTACAATATTTTGTTCAATTTAAATATGCTGTCAGGCATTGTCAAATATATAATTCTCTTTTAATATTAAGTCAATCAGTAGACAATAAATATCTCGTTCTCTCAGACGGAACGAGGTTATTACTGTCCTTAAAATATATTTATAAAATTCTATTACTGTCCTTATAATAGATTAATAACTTTCTTATTTAAAAACATATTTCTTTCGAAATGTTTGTTTTATGGCCGTGAAACGATTTTTTTCTAGGTTTATTGATATATGAAATTGTGATGTAATATATTACTTGAAAATTAGGTTTACGTCGCCCACTGTTGCAATGGTTCTACGGTTCGTATCTTGAAGGGCAATATTGCCATGGATTAATGAGAGAGAGAGAGAGAGAGAGAGAGAGAGAGAGAGAGAGAGAGAGAGAGAGAGAGACGTATTCACAATTTTTTAAAATAACTTCTGCCTTTATAGAATCTCAGCTTTGTTGAAGACTTAAATGTAACTTAATATTGAACTAAAACGATGTACAATACTAACAGTAACAATTTGATTTTGAGCGTTGTTTTGTTTCATTCTTGTGTTTTTGTGTATTCTTTCCTTTCTTCAAGATAAGTGCTTGATTTCTTTATGTTTGCTTTGAGCAGGTGACACCCATAACTGCCCATTTCAATGCCAGTGCATTCATTACCATTGAGGGCAAAAATTTAGGCGTCAAATTTGTGGACGTGGTAAAATCAGTCACAGTTGGAGGAAAACAATGTTCACCGATTGAGAAAGAATATTTACCATCTAGAAGGTAACCTGAATGCGACAAATGAAAGGCAGAATGTCCCGAGCACAAAATAGTATTCCAATGCAAATTACCGTTAGAATTGCATTTTACCAATTGGAATGAAAACATCTACCAGCTTAAATAATCACATTTTACCAGATTGAATGAAAATATTTTTTTTTTCAGCATGAAAGACTTGACTTTTATAAGGAAATTCCTATGTGATTGATCTTAGTTACATGTAAACAAGTTTCATTATCGATTGGTATGTTTCTAAAGTCACTGTAACATGAAAGGCGACAAATTCTAGCATATAGAGTCCTTGATACCCTCTAGTTACTGCATCAAAGCTTGTGATACGGAAATCTAATAAAAATGGGTGGGGTTTTTGGCTGCAAAGTAGCATTTATAATAATTTCTATGAACTAACATCAGTACACAACCGTGTAGTATGCAGTAATGCGATTATTACTTTACAATACACTTAACTGTCAATTACATCGAATATAAAGGAGAAAGATGACGTATATTATTTGATGCTAGAACTTTAATCAGATATGGAAAATGCCCATCTGCAGAGTTTCATTTGTTCCATTTTACTTTTTTACCAACCAGGATAGTCTGTCGTTTAGAGCCGTTTGGAAATCAGACCAGAGTCAATGTTACCGTGAGCCTTCCAGGCAAAGAAAATGTGAGCTTCACAGAGCAATTTTCCTTTCAAGTGAGCATTTTTCCTTTTCCTTTCTTTGTTTAATTTGTTTTGTCCTTTATTTATTCCCAGAGTTGTACAATACGACCTAGGATTTAATCCCTTGACTATGACGGCACAGAATAATGATTTTTTAATGTTCAGTTCTACTTCATTTAAATTACATGGAATCAATTTGGAAACACATTATCCAACCCGTTAGATGAGTGTTATGTGTAAAGGTAAACATTAATAGATGTGCTTTCTCATTCTCCTTGATGTTAAAGGATTTTTAAATTGTTTCGACACTTTAACCGATTTGCAAATATTACTAGGTGATAGAATAAATCAGAAATCAAGAAGAGATGTAAACCCAGTGATATAAATTGACAGTCAGAATGTATCTGTCCTCAAGCAGTTAGCTGAATATATTCTTAATAATGTATTATCATAATGATTATATTATATTATGTTCTGTTATGTTATGTTACATTACATTTCATTACATTACGTTACGTTACATTATATTATATTATATTATATTATATTATATTATATTATATTATATTATATTATTTAACACAGAAACCTATCATAACCAAGATTTCTCCAAATATCGGACCAAAATCTGGTGGTTCCCTTGTAAGAATTACTGGCCAGTTGTTAGACACGGGAAATAACGTATCGGTCATTATTGGAGACATCTGCGGGGACATTAGGTTCGCTTGATTATATATTATATATTATATATTATATAACGATTATATATTCTCCCTGTATGAACAAATACATTCTTCTATTTATAGGTTGCTGCATTTGTATGGGAAAATATGAACGAGCTTTTCGGATGGAAATACTGCACGACCTTGGGAGGGCAGTATATCCATCCGACAAAACGAGTTCATAGTTTCCCATACAAATGCAGTAACCTTTTTATTATATGCTCATTTTCTTATTCTACCTAAGGCTTAATTATATAAACAAAAAATTCACTACAAGAAACAAAGTAACTGAATGCATGCCATATTCCAAACTAAATATACAAGTGCAGATTCATCATTACACAACAACATTATTAATGCGCTCATAACTCCGCCCAGATAAATTTGAACTTAGTCGCGTGCTAGACATAACTTTCGAAAGAAAATGGCGTTTTGGTCTGCTTAAAAGTTGAAATTTGGAGTCGTATTGTGAATGAATGCGCATTGCAACAACTTTTTCTTTTGATCAGGAGTGAATAGATCATAATTTTTTTTGTCGATTCGAGACAATTTCGTGATTATGGAGTGGATTTATCTGTGCCAATTCTACATGAAGTACATCGGATTTCAGCAGCGTGTTGACATCTGCAACTTAGTGTGTTTCTGTTCTGTCATTGAATATTTGAAATCATAATGTGGGAAAAATATAAAGTCTTTTAATTGCAATTATCAAAAAGACGCTATGGAATATACTGTTTATTTTATTTTGAGTGCAGTAAGGAAGATGTACTTGCACTTTGAATATAGTCGAAATTACAGTACAATTTCGAAATGTGTATTCAAGCTTGAGAACCCATGATATGGCTCATGTAATTCGGATTTGCGGAACTTAGAAAGTACATTTTGAGGAAAATCAGGATGTAAAACTGTAAGTATATTTTTTGCCATTCTTATTACCAACTAAAGAAGGCAGTTTATGCCTTGTCACTTGCATGTTATTTGTAAGGACCCTGTCTGGCGGCTATAGCTAGCCTAAATCCAAACCATTCTATCAAAAAAGTTAACGCGGAATGTGGCAAAGCAGCTGGTATTTGGCAGTCCACGAAACATCTGCTTTAGTTCATTCAAAAACAAATTTAATCAACCAAAACTTAAAGCGCCTGTTATGTGAGTGTGCATTATTTGTCTACAAAGTAGTTCCTGATTCACTATTGGGCACACGTGAGTGCATTATAAAGTGCACGTGAGTCTCACGTGAGTGCAATATCGTAAACTATTAGCCGATTCTGACAATGTAAAGTTAACGGAGAAAAAAAATGAGCATATAATAAACCATTGATATTATTTGTACGTTGCGTAATAAGAACTGATATCTTATAATTTAATCAATTATTGAGTAGTGCTTACTAAAATTACATTTTTCTTAGAAATACATAGATTATAATAGAATCGTTAATAAAGCTTACCATTCCGCTTACACGAAAGTTCTTTTTTGTAAACTACTCGTCAGATTTTTCAAATTTTCCTCACCTATATTTCAGACAAGAAACTTCTTCAAGTGTCACCTGTGTCACGAAAGCAAACAGAGGAAATGTATTAGCACTTCAAAATGTGTCCATGAATTTCAGTGGTGCTCTTGAGATCGGAGAAAATGTAACATTTGAGTACAAAGATGACCCTACTATATGGAATATTTACCCACTCAAAAGTTTTAATGGGTAATCCTAATTTAAATAAAGTGAACGGAAAGTACTCCTTCATTAGTAGGAAAAAGTTATTATTATCAAGAATCATCCTTACAAACCATTTTATAATCCTGGAAAACAGCAATGAAATGAGATTTTCATTTGATTATGTCTTGAGATAACTTGGAATTGTATAAACGTAATCGTCCAGATATTAGGTTCATTTCCTGTGAATTTTGTTGTCCAAAAATAGCGATACAAATAAATTTTCGTTACCCCATAAAAAAATTTGCTTATCAATGATGTCGTCATCACGCACATGTGCACCACGAAGGTAAATATATTCCTACGTAATGCTATGTTCATCTCGAGTTTTAGCGCTACTGATTGGAGACAAAAAAAAACTTAATTTTTTTATTTTTGTACTTTGAACGAATGGCCTATTGAACTGGGACTTCCAACATAAGACTTAATGTAATACCTAGTTGGTCCTATATGAACATGGTTCTGAACAGATTAAAAATCGTGTTATTGCTATCCATCTTAACCAGATGGTCGTATCGACAAAGAGTTTTCGCTAAAACATTTCTTATCATATGTAGTTCGACACACTTTAAAACGACGATGATCTGTCGTCAAAATAAGTGACTCTACGGCCATCTTGAGAATCTTGTTATCGCTCCTTCTCTTGAATTAATGACATACTGATATGGGATTACACTGGAACAGATCTTGTGATATGTAATTTGTTCAAAAATTAAATGGATCTTTTTTATCGGACCTTGCAAAATAACTGCAACTGCGGCGAACTGAATTTCTTTTATTGTTTCTCCTCCTGAACAGATAGCAACTTGGGGGTCTATGCACGAATACTTCTTGCAACATAATGTTGGTCCTAAATAAAAAATAATGACGCTAATATAACCAACCGAAATGTCTGCTATAATGGCCGTCGTTAAGATCTCCTTACAGCCTCTTCTCCTCTACTGATTGTCTCTTTTTCCAAATACTGAGTGCATTATGTAATTGGTTTCATATTAAAAACATGCTGATCTACGTTCTAAAATGTCTTACCTGATGGCCATCTTGAAAATCTTTTTGTGCCTTCATCTCCTGAACTGATGGTTGCATCGATATGTTATTTTCATTAAAACTCTATCGCAGTATATAGCTGTATTGAATGAAAATTGTGTTGGTCAATCATCAGACATGTCAAACAGAGCGGTCACCGCACACATCGTGTTATTCCTACTTCTCTTATACTAATGGAGACATTGACACTGGGCTGTTTACTCATACCTCTTTGCAATATGTAATCGATTCCGAATCAAGCTGTACGTATCTAACCACCAACACGTCCGCACGTATGTTAAGGGGTCTGAAACCAGAACTTGACATTAGATCTAGTCAAAGGCTTGCTTATGAACACAGTGACTTGTACATATATAAATGAATATGAACATAGTGACTTGTACATATATAAATGAATATAAACACATTGACTTATACATATATAAATGTGATATGATGTGATTATGATTTTTAACGTAGCTTTAACATTTTTTCAGTCATATCGCTACGATGTCTGCAGCGTGGCAGTTTATAGTGATGTCTAGCACTGGGGCATCATGCCGCAGACATGTAGCATGATGTCCCACCCAGCCACATTATCCTGACACCAGGCCGACCAGTCCTAACACTGACCTCTTAATGCTGAGCGCCAAGCGAGGCAGCTGTTAGTACCATTTTTATGTCTTTGGTATGACTCGACCGGGGATCGAACCCACGACCTCCCGCATCCGAGGCGGACGCTCTAACCACTAGGCCACTGGAGCGGTCCATATATAAATGAATATCAACACAGTTAATATTGATTGGATATGTACTTAGTTGCATTCAGATGAAAGAGTCTATAGGCAACGCTGTGACATTGTTTTCCGTGTCAAAGCGTTTGATAACGATAATAAATACTGATGGAATGTTATCAAACTAAGTTCGTGAATATTTCCGACGAATACCTTGAATAATGACAATAAAAAAAAAAAAAATTTTCTTTAAATAATAATCATGAATGTAATTAAGTTAAGCACTTGGATATAGACTGATATTATCTGAAACGAAATTCAGTGATCTAGTATACATGACATCAAGGTCAAGGTCAAATGCTTCAAATATGAGTTTTGTCTTGTACTTAACTTATGAATTTATGAATATAGTATGTCAAACATATATAAGAAAATCTTTTGTTGGTATAATGGTGTTTCTTAAACATATCTGAAATGGTTAAATTCTCCACAGGTTTAAAGACTTAAAGGACAGGCGAAATAAAATTATCTTGGATTCCTGCAAATTCCTTTCCGTCAGTAGTGCGTCACTACTTTCGAAGGACTTATTACGCTTACACTTCATACAAAACTTTTCACTCACTCTTATATTCTTAGGACGCCTTTCTGGTGGAATATATATAGATCTGTGGTAATTATAAGGGCACGTTTTCAGAAAGATTAATTTACAATCAGCAGGTCACATGGACTACTTATGAGAAACGATTTTAAAATTATATCAAATATTCCAAAATAATAATAATAATAATAATAATAATAATAATAATAATAATAATAATAATAAATTTAATAATTAATTATTATTCATTCAATGCTAACAATATACTTTTCTTTTTCGACAGCGGTGGTAGAAAGATTACTATTACTGGTGGAGACTTATACATTATTCAGCAGCCAAAGATATATGTTGTCTACAACAATGGGACGAAAACGCCTACAAGAGTAAGTATAACCTTTTCCTATCTGAATGTAAACTGTACCATAAACGAAGGCAAAGCAACATGTAGTCTATATTCTCTGGGATAACAGTATTACTTCGTCAGAATATTTGTACAGATATTAAAAGAAAGCATAACGTTGGGGCCTGCTTTACATCAATAGCATTTGTAAAAATAAAAAAATAATATAAAAAAAACATTTAGAAATGTTTCTTAATATACAAAACGTGTAAGTTCCAAATTTCAAATGATGCTATCTACTCCTATATGATTAAAAGTCATAAATGTTTCATGATGATATTTGAGATACTGTTCAAGAATAAATGTGAATTTAAGGTCAGAAAACATAAGGAATTTTCCCTACGTGTCTTCTATATTTTAACGTCTTCCATAAAATATTTATCAGAAGTCTACATTACTTTTCATTGATCTGACTAAAAGTGTTAAAGCTACGTTAAAAATATAAATCACACACACACTTTTCGTTTAATAGACCAAATTTATAGACAAAAATAATCCTTAAATCATCTCGAAAAAGACAGCCCATTTGCAGCAGTATGTCTATTATCTATTATTAAAATGACTGGCATTATTATTCAAAGCCCAAGTATATTTTACTGCAGATGAAAATATGAAAATTATACCATGCATGGTTGGATGCATTCGACATCGCTCCAATCCATTTAGAGAATGAGCGTTTGGTCGAGTGGATTAGAGCTCTTGTGCACGAGAGCTAGGCGATTCCACCTTGGAACGAATTTAAACTCTCGAATATATTTAATTATATTTGTTTTAATACATATATGTACACATTCTTTTTTATGACATTCAAGATCTGTGCAAATGTCAACTCCACTGCCATTGTATGTCCAAGCCCGAGAAACATACACAAGAGCTCAGAAGACCCTAAACCTCGGGTGGCTTTCATAATGGACGACGTGCAGTCTGTCACCAATTTAACCCACCATTTCTCCAACGTATCTTCAGAGATAACATATTTAGATGACCCCAGCATAAAACAATTTGAAACTCCTCCGATGAATAAAGAGATTCTCGTCATAAAGGTGATTATTGCACAAAGTTGTAACACACACACACACATACATACATACATACATACATACATACATACAAACTTGCATGCATGCATGCCTACCTACCTAATTACCCACCTACCTACCTGCCTGCCTGCCTGCTTGCCTGCATTCATGCACTGCATACATACATACATACATACATACATACATACTAATCGTCTACAAATCTAGAAGAACATATCGGTGATTGTCTGATTGTCTATGTATTTAGGTAAGTGCGTATCTTAGTAGGTAGGTAGGTAGGTAAGTAGGTAGGTAAGTATGCAGATAACTCATAATTATGTACTTGGGTATTCTAATACAGTATTTAGATGGTGAATTACCCTCCACTTCCCCCAACATTACCTTCTTTATTCAACTTTAAACAATCCTAAGGAAGAAAAGGTAATGTGCTAGTTCTGCATCTTATATCTCTTCATGAAATAACTTTTCCATGTTACATATACATTTGTCTGCCAAATTGCGAGCCTTTGAAGTATATAATTGCCATTTTGATTCATGATTTGAATAAATACTTTGATTTTAATGGCTTTAATGAATTGTAATTCATGATTTGAAAAAATACCTTGACTTGAATGGCTTTATTGAATTGTGATTCGTGATTTGGATATATACCTTGACTTGAATGTCTTAATGGAATTTTGATTCATGATTTGAATAAATACCTTGACTTGAATGGCTTTATTGAATTGTGATTCGTGATTTGGATAAATACCTTGACTTGAATGGCTTTATGGAATTTTGATTCCTACTTTGAATAAATACATTGATTTGAATAAATACTTTGATTTGAATGGGTTGATGGAATTTTGATTCATGCTTTGAATAAATACCTTGATTTGAATAAACACTTTGATTCAAATGGCTTTTTTGAATTTTGATTCATGTTTTGAATAAACACTTTGATTTGAATGGCCTTATTGAATTTTGATTCATGATTTGAATAAACACTTTGATTTTTCAAAGTTTTATGCTTCGGATTATTATATACCTTTTTTACTTATTCGTTTAATTATTAATCTGCATGAACCAGTAATGAGAGACAGCAACGACTACTTATTGACTGATAGCCATAGTATTATCATTATTTTTGTAATAACAATGGGCTTTTCATTCACGAACTTTTTGTTAAACCTACATATCAAGTTTGATGTGTACTATATTAATGTGTAGTTAGATTAAATCTAATTATGTCTCTTCATTTGGAGTTTTGCACCTAAAATGTGTTTAATTGGTGAAATCAAGTACAGTTACATCAGTAACCATAATCAGATCACAGACTGAGATGTAGTTAAATCCAGTACAGTAACATCAATTCGCCATAACTAAATCAATAGACTGGGATGTAATGAAATCCACTACAGCGTCACCATTTTAGCAAAATCGGATCAATAGACTGGGATGTAGTGAAATCATTACAGCGTCATCAATCCACCATAACCAAACTAATAGATAAGGATTACGCGTTCTAATTAGACTTTTCTTAGCCGTAAGATATTTATTCAGTGTTTATTTTAGTATACCACTGACACTGATTTCATAAGAAATGAAGCTCCGCCTAGCATTTCTGTTGTTTTTGTATCAATAACAAATCTATAACGCCTCGTATTCCATTTTTGAAAGGCAAAATCATTTGGGTTTTTTTTTTTTGTTCTCATCTCTCATTATGGTATATAATTCTAGAACACTACACACCTGACACAGTCTGGATTGTTAGCACAGAATGTATGAGAAATTCCGTCCTTGTAAAACAGGCACTGCAGAAGGATTGTAATCATCTTATAAAGCAAAGGAATCCAATGGCCACTTTTAAAATGATCTCGTGTTATCCCGCAAACTCTCGAAATCTCAAAACAAGGAGCTCACTGCTGGGAAATTAATATTATATTATGACCTATTTGTACGAGTAAAAACACAGGCATAATATTTGAAACACATGCATACTAAATGAAACACAGGCATGCTATATGCATGCATTAAACATGTTGATTTTTATTTCAAATATTCAGTTAAATAACACAAAATTAACAACATCAACTTTCGGAAAGCAATAAAGTGCAAAAACTCAGACAGTGTTGCGAAAAGTATTTTATATTCAACCTATAATTCTGAAGCATTTGAATATGGTCATGTCAGTGAACTAAACGCAATAAGAATATATACAACGTCAGGTCTTAAACGCGCAATGGAGTTCTTTTATGAAATGGAGAGAAATGGAGCAGTTTATTCGAAATGGAATGGTAGTATTTCCCTTGTATAATAAATTTTCAAAATTTTCCTTTAACTCAACGATAATGTGTTGTAAAATGCTGACACATTTTTTGAACAGATTTAGGTGGGAGGCAAATAGAGTCAAGAACACACACACACACACAAATACACACACACACACACACACACACACACACACACACACAAATACACACAAACATACGCAAGAACACACACAACTGATACAAGTAGATATGATAAGTAACATAGTAAATTACGTTTCACGTTCTTTATCTCCACAGAATGTCTTGATTAATAATACATTATTTACATGTAATATGAAATAAAATACTAACCGTTATAATTACATTAACATAGCGGGTTAAGTCTTTGTGACGCGAAATTAAATTACATCTGTAATCGGTTTTATTATTATGCTTACATTATATAAGTTTATTAGTATCATACTACACTTAGTGTCATGTTATAATTGAAAGCAACAGTTTTATGATTTCATTTCGCAAGCCTGTATCAGTTTCCCAGACATGATTCCACTTCGTATCGTGGAAAATTAAGGAAAAAAGATTTATGATTCTACTCCACATTCACATTTACGTAGGGGCCCCGAGTGGCCAAGTGGTCTAAAGCGCTCACCGTTACGGATCACTGCCATCTCACCTCTGTCTGCGTGGGTTCCAGTCTCGTGCTCGGCCAATGTGAGTATGTGAGAAAGCTTGCCGGTAGCTTCTCGTAGGTCGGTGGTTCTTTCCGGTGTTTTCCCGGGTTCTTCCTCCACCATTTATACTGGCCGACATGTATAGCCTATCTTGTGCTGAAAAATGGCGTTAAACCCTGTGACGACAACAACAACAACATTTACGTAATAGGTTGTTTTAGTATAATGAATCTCCTTTTCGCCAAAAGTAACCCTTTTTCCAATTTGAGGCAATATGATCAACATATGTACCTTATAGCAAACACAATAATAATATTTATGTTAATAATCTAACAGATATACAAACAAGAATATTTTTACGATTCCATTCAGCATGCCGATATTCCATTTCGATCCATTTCCTAAAAACAAACGCCATTGCGCATTTAAGACCTTTCGCATATACAAAAACGAAAACAGAAATAGTTCACAAATTAAGGTCGAGATAATGGGCAATTTGCCAAGTCTGGATTTGGAGCAAGTGTAGATGCAAACAGTATTTAATATTAATCACAATAGCTGCAGGTGCTTAGAAGTTGAGTCTCCTAACAGAGATTTCTATTGAAGAAGCCTCTGCCAAAAAAAACAAAAAAACAACAGGTTTGTGTAAAATTAAAAATGGAATAATTTAGTTAAATAGGAAACGGGACTATTTCTTTTAAAATTCAGCAACTATTTCAAATGCTGGTGTCTACTTCCTGGTCAATGTAAACAACCTACACCTGGGCGCGGGTCATAATTGTTTTTCATTTATAGTCTCTACATTTGTTTCTCAGTACTGAACTTTTCACTGTTTTCAGTTATAAAAATCATATCTTATCTAAAATACATTTAAAGATGGATTCACAATGAAGTTCTTGGTATAGGGTATAGATTATCCATCACTTGTTTCGAGAGGATGGATTGTAAACAAAGCACCGTACAGTGGCTCACAAATTTCGCTTTCGGATCAACATCAATGCCTCATTACTCACTGTGCACTGTCACTGAAATACACAGACATAATGCTCAAATTCTAACGAACGAATAATTACCTTCAAATCAATACCAAGAATGCCTAAATTGAACTCTTACATCACCACCAAAATGAGAGAGGAAAAATGTTGTAAAATAGACTGGGACTGGATACTAAGCCGGATGTAATAATTGTGACTCAAGTCCTATCAGGCCAAATTATTTATGGCAAATTTTAGCTAAACTCTTATATTTGCATGCCACATTAACTTCAACTTTACACACGAAGTCTTTTTAAATTTCATAGCTAACAAGGTGAGTGAAAGCTGTGAGAAAGTAGTGTAGTACTGGTGTTCCTCAAGGTGGAAATTTTGGGCCAAGTTCTCTAAAGAAACCAAAAACACATTTGCTATATCTCCCTTAATTATACGAATTTTGCAATGCAGTAAGCATTTAATTGTAATAGGAGATGATTTTTAACCGTGAATATCTTTGAAATATAAGAATTGATAAAATAATGTTTTATAGAATTTTAAAGAAACATTAAAATTTAGAAAATTAAATTTTAGCAAAAACTGTTATTTTCATACAAATTTTAAGCCGCGAAGTAGACTAATGAATGATATTTAAAACAAGTGGAAGCTTGGGTCGTACAACGTATAATATTTCGTAAAGTGGTTGTGACGCACTATAGCTCACAATGAATTTTGTAGTAAATTACAATATGGCTGTTGAAAAGCATAGGCGCGACAATTGATATGTTCTACATTTAGTGTGTCAGGTACCCAGCCAGTTGTTAGTATAATTAGCAGCGCACTTCAAGTTCCTATTTTGATATGTCCAGCACTATAGTATTTTTTTTTAGCAAACATGCATTGCTTTTCAGTGTCAATATTAACAAAACTGTCACAATAAAATAGGAAAGTACCGCTCCAGGGAGGCTCTACTTTATTGAACAATGGTGCTGATCTCTCTCATAAAGACCTAAGCCATGTCTTTGAGGTGCTATGTATCAGTGAGGTAATATGAACTAATTCTCGTCACTTATGGCAGGTGCATTGGACATGCCCTAATGAAACCTTGGCATCACCACCTGACTACTGGACAGCCTCCTTACTAATCCAGCTTGTCCACTTTGTTCCAGATAACAGGCTGGATGCTCACTTAATCTTATAGATCAGTAACTTGTAGGTAAATGAAGTTAAAATGTTATAGCTATGGAGATTTCAAAATGACACGAAGAGTACAAGCACATGAATAAACAATGAAACCTGACATAGTGACACTCATAAATATGAAGCAGTGGGCATGCCTTAAAGTGACTATTTATCCCAAACGTATATGAGGCTTCTAGAAGTGTGTTTATTGGATTATGTTCATCTATGCACAGGCTAAATAACTAATAAAGCACACTTGCTATCATACCGTTTACGGTAGTGTGGGGATGGTGAGGTTTTATTATTGGTGCAAAAATTGGTACATACAAGTGTACAGAGAAGTTAAGTGACAATGTAATAAATCAAACGATATTACTATAGGTAAGCTAATTCATGATGGAAATAACATTTTGGGATTATTTAAGTGAATTCAGCCAATCATGTTCCTCACAGATCAACTATGGGTACTAACAGATCTTATATCATCAATTACATGCGCAATTCCGATTCCCAAAACTTGTAGACAAGGATGGGAGTGTGCAAATGTGGGATATGTACCATGTACATATTAGTATAAACTGTAGAAGCATAATTCAAGTGATCTATTTAAACATTTTTAGTGTATTTATAAGAGTGTCCGTTATCAATTATTAAGTTGAATGCTTCACTGGAATGTGATATCACCTGATGTTACAATACTGCACTCTGTCAAAGCACAAAATTAAAATATGTTATCATACATAACCATATTCATGATGGAAATACCACTTGGGATATTTTAAGTGCATACAGCAAGATATATACCTAACATATCAACTATCGGCACAGTGAGATCCAATGTGAACTTCTGACTCCAAACATTCTAAAATATATGGACATTTGCTCATGGGATATGTAACCATGTTATGATCGGTTGTACAAAGTTAAATTCAAATAATCTATTTGAACATGTCTGATATAATGTTTAGAGTGTCAGTTAACAACTATCATTAGTAAGTAATAACACATAAAGTAAAATGGTTCATAAGAATGGGATAACAGCTTATGCCAAAATTCCGCAATTTGATATTCAATGTCTTAACAAAAATGAACAATAAAAAAGAACGCATTGTGTTCGACTTACTTCATTTTGCTGTTTTCTTACGTCTAACGTAAATATGTTTGGGGAAAGTATATTTCACCCCTTTTATCTATATTTGTTTTGACATGTTTCATTCTCTGATATTTTAAAATGACTTATTAGAGAACCTGAGTGGGCTGTACTATAAAGTTTTCATCTCATTCCTATCATTAAATACTATTTAACTATGTTTATAAACAGTTACTGAAAACCATACAAGCAAATGTGTTACTCACATAATCAACCCATAACAAACACATACCTTAATAGCTTGGAACCAAAATAAAGAGCGAAAATGATATAAAGGCAAATATCGGCTAGAAAGATACATTCGTTTGTTTTGAATAAAGGCCTCATTCTAACTTTGAAAGGTATTGTCTCTGATCGAATTTCACAAATATACACCGTTGCAGCAGTTGTATATGGTGTAGGAATACATATATGCTGATAATAATGAATTTCACCGCAACAGATGCTATTATGTGCATTTTCTGGGAGAAACAAAATAAATTATTTTTTAAAATTTATTAAACTTTTTATTAAAACATTAATTTTTTAAGTTATAATTCCATTGTTCTATTCTTTTAAATTCAATATACACAATATAATGAAAATTTCATGTGTCTCTCATTAATAATAAACATTTTATACTACTTTAAACTTTTGGGGATATACTATTGACAGATCTCATGAAACAATTTTTTTCCTATTATAGTCTTTACATTTGTTTCTCAGCAACGAACTTTTCATGTGTCCAGATCATAATAATCAATACCAAGAATGCCTAAATTTAACCCTGTTTTCACCATCAAAATGAGAGAGGAAAAGATGCACTAAACATATACGTGGGTACCTAACCGGAGGTAATGATTTTGACCGGACTCCATCTAGCTTTGAAGGCTCATTTTTATTTTAGCGATTGATACTAGGAAGGGCAACTCTTCCGACACGCATATAGTGTAATAGGTTATTAGCTATGAGCAGGGCAATTCAAATAACGGTCCCTGATCCATGGAATATTAATAATAAAGTAAATAAAAGATATGAATTCTTAAGGAATTCAAACACAATAAAGGCCTACCCAACTATTGCAATCAGGTAAACTTGTGTTTTGTGTTATTATTATTGAAGGTTTTTCACATCAGATTTGGAATAAAAAGCATGTACCTAAATTCTAGGGAAGCAACCTAACGGATGCCGCTGATAAGGATGATATTACTGTGTTGGTTGGAAATGAAGCCTGCAACGTAACAGCATTAAATAGTGACGAAATACTATGTAGACCGCCGACGGACAAGCCTGAAGGTGCTGCTTGTGACAACTCTACCGAAGACCAGCAGAAATCAATGTCCGCAGTTGAAATGAAAATTGTCGTAAGTATATCATCCATATTTGGTATTCTCATTTCAAATAAACCAGGCCAGGGCACGTGATTATAGCGATACTCCTAATTGAGACTCTCATTTTAAATAATCTAGGCCATGGCAGGCGTTTATCAATGCTTTTATTAACGTACTAGAAAATGAAGAACAACAATACCAGTACTGGACAACTTGAGAAATTCGAACTTATGACAGTGTTAAATAGTATATCATAGAGCTGAGAGTGAATATTGATATATGTACTCTTAATTACGTCTACGAGCATTTAGAGCAAAGGAGACTGGCTAAACCAGTTAGTGTTACATAGGGTGTATGTGTAAATGTAGGTACAGGATTTACAACGGTACGTTAAGAACAACGTTTTGCAGTTACAATATAATATTGCAGTGAATGGTCTGCATACGTGTTAATGAAAACTAAGGTCGAATTAGATAAAAGGACAACAAAGTAGTTGGCAATGTTAAAAAATTAATAACGATCTGAAATGTCTTTATATTTTTCACTCAACACTTGCAAAACATATCCGAATCTGTTGATATAAAAGTACATTGATACAAAATATTTATATACCATCACAGGTCAAAATTGGCGACATAAGTTTCTTCGCTGGATGTCTCCGTTACGATTTTCGTTCAGAAGAAAAATCGAATCTTATTATAATTGTCGCCGCAGGAGCTGCTGTCTTCCTAGCGGTGGTACTGTCGGCAGTATTTGGATGTATAGTGACTAAACGAAAAACAACGAAGCAGAAAAAGGACTTCATGCTCCAGATGGATCGGATTGAAGGCGAAGTCAGAAATCAGTGCAGAGAAGGTAGATTTCAGAACCACTTTGAAAAGTTCATGGAGCAGTGTGCGTACAGAGCTCGTAGATATAATGCAGCTCCTCTGTGCACTGCAGTTTCATGACGGCAATTTTTGTTATCGGATCTTAGCACCATAATACAGAGAATGTATGTATAGTGTTATGCTGTATGACTGATATGCCACAATAATGATACATTTTTCCTTAAAAGGAAACGAGGCTAGCCGAGTGGTAAGTCGTAGGTCAAAGATACTTCGTGTTTACTATACGTATATTTTATTTATATCATATGATGTTACAGTATAGAAAAGTCCAATGGAAAGCGTGCTCGCGTCGTTGTAATGTTGTTACCGAATAGACAAATCCCATGGAAAGCGTATTCATACTATTATAATTGGTGTTATAGTTTCTAAGAATTCCATGGAAAGCGTATTCGTACCATTATAACTGGTGTTATAGTTTCCAAGAATTCCATGGAAAGCGTATTCATACTATTATAATAAATTGGATTCTAGAGCATTGCTTGGTGTAAGTACACGGTTGTCATCCAGGTCAAATGTTTGTTTTCTCTCACTCCACAGTCTTCATGTGCTTTTTATTCATTATTCCTTTTTTTGTTTACTTAAGACAAAAGAGAAATAACAGAAACCAAACGGGTTTTGTATGAAATTGAACAGAGTACTCAATTCATTTAGATAATGTAGAATGTAGATTAAATAGAAAACAGTTTAAGTTTTCTAGTTAGTATCAATAACCATACGTCACAGATCTAGTCGATATAAATGTAACGGTCTAGTAATGAACCAGGATTGCTGTATATGACACTTCCAAAGTCATTTTAATGTTTGTGGATGTAATATATAATCAAGCAAAAACTGGAAAATGGTGGTGAAAATAATAAAGTTTTCCTGTTTTTGCTTTAGGCAGTGTCTACTTCAGAGGTAGATAAAGCACACACACACACACACACACACACACACACACGCACACACACACACAGTATGACACGCGATGAAATATTTTGCATATTGGCTCAGAGAACCAACGTTATTCAGAATAATAAATAAGTCTAAACTAGAAAACCCAACCCAACCGATTAAATACCTACATGACTAGAAACGGACATATAACTTATTAATAAGACAAAATGGTAATAACTAAACGAAACATATCAAAGATGCTTCATTCTTTGATGAGTGTGGTAAGTTAGTCTTTGTGTTTGGACTTTACATTTGTAGCCCGGAGCATGGCATGACCCTTCACCTAGACCGCTGCCGTGTAAGATATATTGAAAACTGGAGAAGCGCTCACTAGAGGAAATGCAACCAAAACTTAGGAGTGGTACTTCAGTAGTGCTATTGATACAAAAAGACAAATTTATTGAATAGGTGCAATTTATATAATCTCTGCTAGCTATTACTACACTCTGTGGACCAATGGGATGTTATTGGATTCCATTTCGATCTCTAAGGAAACCATGAATGCGTATTCTTCGACTTTTCCTTGAGATTTGCTGCAGGAGATGACTGACTCTTGCATTAAATGGTAATCAGCATTAAAGCCTAAACAAAAAATAAAATCTTGGTTTTGTGCCGAGTCCTCGCTTTTGTGTAGGATTACAAAGCAAACAGTGTGACAGGTCGGTTCTGGAGAGATTATTTGAGCTAAACTTTCCAGTCATTATATTCAAATGTAACAATTTTTTTTTTAAAATTGCAACATAATCGCTGCTGAATTTGTAAATGTTATATCCAGTTTAGTACTTAACATAAGTAAAATAGTCTTGTTGCATCTGATCTTGTAACAAATGCACTGGAGGAAATATTTAAGGAATTTAATTCGTGTAGGTATAGTTTATACTGCTTGGCATGATCAGATATCTTCCTCACTGGGAGGAGTTTGAGCTTTACATATCAGTTACAATTTACAATGCAAAAAATAAATATATGACTGTATTTACATGATAAGGGAAGACCCCATGAGGAAGACATAACTTAGGTCAAAACGAAGGGAGACTGTTTTTTACACCGGTTTTTTTGGTCCAACTTTTGTGTCATTGTAAAATATTTACTCTGTTGGCTAACATTCACAATTTGTCTTTGGAGCTTCTTAAATCCTAGGTCGTCGGCTATGTCGGTGTCTATAGTTATTTTTGCGTACGGATAACTTGTGTATTTATAAAATTATTATTCATGTACTAATCTCACTTTACACTTTAAAATGTGGTTTTGTATCACCATAGACTGCGTATCAATTGCAACTGTGTGAAATAAGATAACAGGTAAATTTTTTTTATATATGTTACATTTACTTCATTTGTAATGATTGTTGTAATATAAAGTTGTCCACGTCGTTTTCTCATAGTTATTGTTTTCATTCATCATCATTTATTTATATGTGGAGTCGTCTTCTTGAAGAAATAATAAATGATAATATTCTAATTTGTATTGTAGCGTTTGCTGAACTACAAACGGCCATGACAGATTTGAAGAATGAGTTAGAAGGAGGCAATGTCCTGGTTAGAGATTATGACAACTTCACCTACAACGTTCTTTTTCCTGGACGCAAAGTTCACCCAGTTTTACAACAGACTATTTTAGAGGCAGGTTTTTCTTTTGGGTCCATTGTACATGATGCGAGTTCTGCAGAAGATATGATATATTGCAAATAAGGACACATTAACAATTAGCATATCTCTTTCAGTTAATTAGTGCTAAACTCATGGGGGAAAATTGCAGTTTTCAACAAATACTGAATATTCCGAAATCCATGATCTTCATTTAATAAATAATGGATACTTTCTTTTGCCATATTGTTTATTTAAAAAAGGTTTAATCTGTTCTTTTTTTTGGTAATAGCGAATGCATTTTGTACGATCCAGTACTTAATGCGCCTTAGGAAAACTCAAAGGCGCACAAAATCTCGAACAAACTTGACATATATATTTTGTATGTAATGATTTGAAGTCTACTTGGCAATATTTTTCAGCTTAAATCCTGTCATCGAGGGCTAGAGATATTTAAAAATCTCCTAAGAAATAAGCATTTTCTCCTGACCTTCATCAAAACTCTTGAAGCCGAAGGAGCAGATATTAAAGTGAAGTAAGTAATACTTTCTTGTTAATTGTTGCACAGCAGAACATTAAGTAATACGTCCTGTCGACACACATGTACTGTTTGTATAATATTGACAAAGCAAAAGTTGGCAAAAGGTTCCAATTGCCCTATTGAAGATAACTTTTAGAAGCGAGTCATACTCAGCATCAAAGTAAAAATTATAATCATCTAAACTGATGTATGGGGTATTAAATTTACATAGCTCAAAAACAAATACAAAAACTTCATCAACTGCAAATATCAGAGCAAAGGGCAGAGAGAAGTTCATTTACACGTATACGTTTTTAGAGACCTTTTTTCAATGCAAATTCAATTGATTTTTCCTTTCAAATATTTATTATATATGTGCCATTTTTACATTTATTTTAAGGTCTGAGATAGCATCGCTGTTGATGGTCGTTAATCAGGACAATATGCAATACATTACAGAGTAAGCATTACAACAGTCGTATTGGTAAATAAGAAATTATTTTGCTATAAATAAAAATACGTGCCGGATGAAAGTTATCAATGATTATCTAGGTTCACTCCAGGTTGTCAAGGATTATCTCTTTACACTACAGGATGAAAGTATTTGTAACTATAGCGATCCACACAAGCTTATCCTGTAAGGAGATATAAAACTAAGATTCAATCTGTCAACCTAAGATTATGATATAGTCACTTTGCTAATTAGGAAAATTATAACTCTCAACATCGTTGCATGTTTTATTAATATTTTCAAAGTTTATTAGATATTGTGTTATGTATACTTAATTTGCATTGTTTTCTAGTTGTTTAATAAAAAAAAAATTATTTCAGTATATGCTATTGTAATGTAAGATTGTATGTTGGACTTAATCGTGTCCAAAATCAAGTTTATTTTTTACTTGACCCGAATTATTGATTTGTTTTTATTTTATTCGGTACACAATTAATACATAGCTAAAATATTCTCTTTGTGTATGGATTTAATATGAGGATCATTACTAATCGAAGTAAATATGTTTATTTGGGTCTGGGTCTTGATTATTGGAATTCCACTACAACTTACCTGGCGTATCTGACATTGTCCAGGTTATGTATTATAGTTTAAAGTAACAGACTTTGTAATAATAACTAACATTTTATTTTGTAAACATTAAGAACTTTCAAGAATTTATTTTCCATTATGAAGCGTTCTTTTTGTATAGAAAATGTTAATTGTGACCTGAGGGTGTGTAGAAGACTGTATAATCTTGTTACTGGAAAGATTATTCTTTTGTGCTTAAGATCTAGCGAATCAATTTGTGTTATTGTTGTGTCCAGTAATTCATTTGAGATGGAGTTTATTTCTTCAAACTGCTCAATTCAAGTGAATTTTCTCTGGAAATTCAGAGTGCTCATGAAATATAATATTTATGCACAGTGACATTCACTGGGATTTATAGTGAATTCAAACCTGGAAATATATAACTGTGTTTCGACTAAAGATTGTTGGTACAACAATAAAATACAGGCCGCCCTAGGCACACCAACACCTTCAGCGTTGGATCTAATTTGGATTCTGCTAAAGTTTATTCAGAACTTTAAATTATTAGTACTATTGTCTGTAATTCTAAGATTATTTTAGGATTTGATTTGCAATACCGTAAGTTCTTTATTTTTTCATTCTCACTTTGTATTCTGCAGAAATAAGTTATTTGTTGAATTGTACAATGCTTGTTGCTTTTCACTCTTTTCTGTTGCTTATTTAAAGAGCATATACAATTGCTAACTTATGAACAACTATTACATAATTAAGTGCGTTGTTTTATATGACATTCTAATATACTAAAGATCTATTCTCCGAACAAAATACTATCTTCCACGTTTCCATCCCACTCATTTACCTCCGTCTACTCTTTTTCATTCTACTTCTTCATCTTCTTCTTCTGCCTTTCTTCCTTTAACTCATCTTCTCCCCTTTTCTTTTTTTCCTCCTGTTTATGTACTTGTGATCCATGTTCAAGTTAATACTAAGAACTTTTCTGCTCCAGTGTAATGAAAACATTGTTGGAAGAGCTCATCGACCAAGCTGTGGCCTCGCGAAATGAAAAGATTTTATTAAGAAGGTATTGCATTAAATTTTAAAATCTTTTAAATAACAGGAATTGGTAAGCAACATATATAGAAATGTACAGCTTATACTACGTTTAATCAAAGTATCAGGAAATTTACAATCCCATTATAGTTGAATTTATTAAATGAAATTATATTGATGAAATATAGTTACTGCTGATAATTTCTGTACCTCGAGTCAGTTTGTGAAATAAGAACGCCACATAGAGATAATTAGTGAGATCAGAGAGAAAAAAGTGATTAACTACATGTGTCTATCCACAAATTGAAAAATCGCTCTAATGCGCAAATGAACGATTTATACTATTAGGGTTACTGCATTTTGCTTAATAATCAAATTCAGGCGCATAAGCAGCCATTTGCTCTCAATATTTTAGGCACAACTGTAATTATCGGTCAACATTTATCATGAGAAATTGTTTACAAGCAAGAATATTTTGCTCTGCTAGGTCCGAATGTGTTGTAGAAAAACTACTGACACACTGGTTGTCCTTGTGTCTCTACGACTACTTGAAGGTGAGTTAATTTGCATAATAGAAGCTTAATACGTAATTGTGTATATCCTTTATGAAGAAACGAACAAAGTTTTTCATTTAATTCTCCGTACTGATGACGATATTTTCAAACTGTACTGTGTGACAGCAGTATCCGTTGTTTCTCATTTTCTTCGTTGTTTTTGCTTCTGTTAAATATAGAGTATCTACTCCATATACAGACAAAAATACATCTTAATGTTTCTTGTAATCAACGATTTATTTGCTGATATTCATTTTTATAGACCTCATCGAAGTTCACAATTAATGTAAAATGTTATGTAAAATATTGGTCTTTGTGGCGGGCACTTTTAAATATATGTGTATTAGTGTTTAACGAGTGAGACGTTATCATTGATATGTATACGTTGGTCTTTGCGGAGAATAGGTGAATATATGTATTTTGTAATTGACCTTAATAGAAAATAAAGTTTATAGTCATCTTGACTAGTGACCCTTATTTTGTAAACACCATAATACATAGATAATATCTCTCTTTGATTATAGATTAAATATTCAGATCAATATTATTTGAGGTAAACGTGTTTATTTGAATGTTATTGTAGGCCATGAGATTTTCACTTTCCTGATTTTGTTGACAACTTTGTTATATAAATGAAACTGACCTACATCCTGGCTAATTATTTTGTCTTAGTTTTTTATATTATTGTTGTTTACTTCAAAGGTACTCATTCCCTCGTTAACATCCGAAGTGGAATCCGACTTATTGCTGTGTTCAGTTTTTAATTTGGATGGATTTATTTATGTAAATTATTCAATGAAATTACAAATTGCTCATTAATATTTCTTGGACTAAATCATTATTTTGAAATTATTGTGAACTCATTCAAGGACCTTTTGGATTATATTATTGTGTTACATTAGGACCGTTAACATATCTCCACATTCCAGGCCATTGGCACTTAAGTACTTTTAAGACTGCAGGTACATCAGCACATTCAATTTTGGAATTTTTGGAACACCACTGGAATTCAGTTGGAAGTCTATACATTTTGACATGTTATAGAACTTTTAGGCCTATTTAGGATTGAATTCTGTTAAGTCCTATTAAAATTTTCACATTTTATTCTAGAGAAATCAATTTTTTGCTGAATTTGACAAAACTTGCTGGTTTCGTTTTTCTGTTACTTAGATTTAGACCTTAGAAACGTAACACTGGCTATATGGCGCCGAGTCAGCACCTTTATACCTAAGGAAATAATATATGCACAAATTCCTAAATTAAGATTTTGATGCTAAGTTTTTAAGGTTTTCACTAATTTCACTGGAAATTTAAATTCCTTTTAGCACTCAAAGAATCTGACTGGCTTTTCATTTCTTCCAGCACTCGACAGGTTCCGCTTTATTCTACTTGTACAAAGCAATCAAATTTCAAGTAGAAAAAGGACCGGTGGACTACATCACTGGGTGTGCTAAATATACCCTTTCTGAAGAGAAAATATTCACGGGGCGAAATCAAGATATTCAGCCGAGGTCATTGGTGAGTATGATGTTCGTCAGATTTTCAAGGCACTTTTACCACATGTTTGGCTGTATCATGCTAAAGAAATGGGAACTAAGGGATTTTCACATTGGTATACTGATGCACGGCTGGGCTGAGCGGGTGTAAAATGTGGTCCCTTGGATTACGAGTCCAACACTCTATCAAATCAACTATCGTGTCTGCAGAGCAAGAAATAATAAAACTTCGAAAATTAACGAGGCAAGACTAACGTACTTTGGCTCGAATTTCATGCCTGATATTTAGCCTAGCGATGATATCACATGAATTGATGACAAAAGTAGATTTGATATGATTATTATATCGTCGTTACTGTGGCCACATAAGCGACCCATAACCAATAGTAGGATAGAGGGGAAAAATCCTTGAATATGCAGATTTAAATTTTGACATAAACATAACTCAAATTAATGATTTAAAAAATGTTAAAATCTTTGACATAACTTGACCTAAACCCTGTATCTCTCCCCATCCAAAAAACAGTATTTAAACTCAAATTAGAAAAAAGCAATACCAATGTCTATAAATAAACTGTATCCTGATATAGTTTTAGCTTTGTCCTGTAGCATTTATTTCAGTCTTGTTGGTTTTGTTTCATTATGTTACTTATGTAACACTAGGAAAATATGTTGAAATATACCAACTAGAAAACAAGAGTGAAAGTTGAAAGTAAAGTATTGACTTTAATGTTTTACAATATTAGTACATACGAGAGACAATAATGTTAAAAGTAATCGCCTTAACCGAACAGCATAGCTCAACAGGGTGCAGTATAATTGTAGTCGTTGTCATTGATTTCTATGTCTATCTTCAGTTAATGAGGAATATGTTTTCTCGAAGGAATCGTACCCCATAAACGCTTTTATTTTGAGGTGCATTGTTGGCATACGTACAATATCAAAACATTATAGGACCTTTGTATAACTCTATTGATGGATTGAAAATAGAGTGCGTACTTTTTCTCCGCCTGTACGCTGAATTAAAAAGACACCCATCGAAAGTGTACCTGCTGATTCTTCGCCTGTATGCCAGAAAAAGACACTCTCAAAGTGAACAATGACTTAAAATTTGTATCCGTTTACTCATCAACAATTGTTCCACTTCATGAGGAAAAACATTGTTTAATGAAATGTTAATACTTAAAAACGTACTTTTTTTAAACACATACCACAGGCAACTGCAGGTTATAAACGTCGGATTCGTCATTGCAGGATCGATACCCCCCCCCCCCCAAGTAGGCTGCCTTGGTGTATCCTTGCACCCATTTCCTCGGCATAATATAGCCAATAATGTGCCGCCCCAAGTGCCGTTAAAATCAAATTGAGAAACCAAAATCACCCCAAGCTCTTCTAATTACAATGTCAACTGTGCAAGCTAGGGTAAATTATTGAGTCCTTTGTTGACAGCAAAATGGTGTCAATATGTTCATGGAAATTCTGCTTAAGGTTTTGCATTTTGTCAGCATAGGTCTAAACAAATGGAGCGGAATATAATCTACATAAACGTTGGAAAAACTTGGAAATCGCTATGAACAAATCAAACAGCATAATTATTCTATGTAATTTCTGGTTTATTTTTGATCACTTCCAGAATATTACAGTAAAACACCGGATGCGAACTGACGACGAGGAAAAGGCAATAGCATGTACCGTCCTGGACTGTGACACGATTTCACAGGCGAAGATGAAGATGCTAGATACGTTCTACAGGAACATTCCATACTCACAGCGGCCATCTGTACATACAACCGTTCTTGGTATGAGCATTCACTTCAATTAATATTTTCTACAACATTATATCTGGATAAGGTTTGTAACTGTATCTATTTTACTCCCTGTAGACTTTAATTTCTTTGTCGAGCAGAGGGTCACTACTTTTTGACCTCAGTTGGTTTATCTGGATACCAGGAATACCTCAATCGACCCCGTCCGATTGTTTACCTTAGTACAAGGCACTTATGAAACACTTTTGTCAGTTTTAACGCTAGCATCTAGAAGATAAAACTGACAAATCCACGTGATTTCATTATGGACTATTACACTGCTCACAAGAAGACATTTGTGTTTTAAAAACTAGATGACGTGTTCTTAACATGGCTTTTATAATTATTCCTGATTAGAACCATTAAAAAAATATCACCTTCACTTCGTAGACATTTGTTTTGCATTAGTAAAGTGTTATGATGTCTTTCGATGTATTTGATATCTTGACAAACTTTCGCTAATTAAGTAGTGATTATTTCTTAATTAACACATCCATAATGCAATATTGCTCGTATAAATTAAAAATGTTAAAATAAAATGTTGATTTTGAATTGCTTTATTACTTGAAAACAGTTACCAACAATTGCATTCGATGGTTAGTAATATCATACATTTCTTAGACTGTACATATGAATAAACAATTTACATTCTGTTGCGCCGTAGATAATTTAAATAATCTATTTAATGACAAATTAACACTACTGTGCAACATTTAATGACAAATAAACAAAACCGTGTTACATTTAATGACAAATCATCACGAAGGTGCAACCACGATGCCTAAATAATATATTTGTAAGAGACAAATTTTCCCATTTTTGTGCATTGTCATTGTTAATGTCAAATGCCAATCGAACATACCTCGCATTCATCACGGTATAGAATCGTGCCGTTTATGTATCGTTTAGATTCACTTAGCTCGTCTCCCTTGTTTCAGAGCAAATTGTAGGAGAAAATAGTGTCCCTCTACTAGACGAGGACGACACCAATGTGAAGGATGGATCATGGAAATGTTTAAACACGCTACGGCATTACAGGATTCCTAATGAAGCAGTAATGAGATTGTCATTCAGCAGTCAAATTCGTTCTTCTGATATTGCTTTGGAAGATGGTAATGTTTAGTATATTTCTAACCAGACAAATTGCCTGCTAAAAGGTTTTCTTTTCTTTTTTTTATAACAAATGATATTTGGCAAGTTACATTAGCTTGGCAAGAATATGTTCTACTCTAAAAAACATAACAGCATACTATATACACCGGTGGAGGTAGAGCTGTGTGGTGCAAGAAACTGAAAGATAACATCCAGTAACAAATTAGATATCGTTCTTTCTGATCATGTTGTTATTTTTCTCTCCATGTCATCTACTATTAGCGTCCTGATTAAGTCGGTGCAGACGTTTTTATTTTTCAGATCATATGATTTTTCAATTAGCATTCCGATTAGGTCGGTGCAGACGCCTTTGTTACTCAGATCATATCACTTTAAGCTTTTAGAAAAATTGAAATTAAAATAGCTTTTTCTGTAAAATTTTAGCTGATACTATTGTCTTCTGTAGTGTTACAAACTATGTTTAAATAGAGGTAGGTAGATAGAGTTGTAATATATTTTGTATTGGCCTGGCACTGGCAACGTTTTGCATTCCCAATATCGATGACACCATTAAAGTCCCAGCATCGTATCTTGTTTCGAGCTTTTGGATTACATTTCTGGAGTTTCATTCTCCACAATGTTTAAGAATAATGGTTGTAAGGAACCAATCGTTTGTGAAACCAGAGTCATTGTTTCTCTGAAGTATGTCTTGGAAAATTATAATAATATGACATTACTTGCATTCTTGTTCATGTAGTGGAACCAGAGCTAATTTTCACTGCAACCATCAAAAGACAGAAGACGATAGTGAGAACGATCAGCGGTTCCCATTTTTGGCATTTGGTATGTATGTCTTCCGATAAAAAAAATAAAAAAGAAGAAAAAACCCACTTTATTTAAAAATGTATCTCACATTTGTGTCTGAATGCATGCATATTTTGTTAGCTATTTATTCTGAATATAATGATAGAAAATTTGTACAAAATTGTTGGTCTGAAGAGTAATGCTGAAAAAAACACGTAAAGAAGGGAAAATGTAATTCATTCATAACATGAAAAAGCCGAATAAAGGAAGGTGGCCAAATTCATAAACTTACCTCAGGAAAGATATTATTTACAAAACATATCCCTGGAAAGTATTCTATCATAGGAGTGAATTATATGTACTTGTAGAATCAATATTAATGTCATCTGTTCTAATAGCTCATTGAATGCACCTTTGAAAATAGATGACTTATCTTAAGAGATCGTGGTAAAACTGGTATCTGGTTCATATTTTGCTGATTGATATGTGTAGATAAAATATATCAGCTTCATTATGCCAAATTTTCTGAAATGACGAATATCTCAGTTCTCGTTCTTATAAAGTATATCGAGTGCAATTATACTAATGTATTTTGGATGCGCTAATCACATTAAAATTGCATTAATCATTTCATATTAAATTGTGCCTACCTTAAGGTTTTGTTATTCTCCACACTGTTATCAAAATTTGCTTTGTTTCTATTTCCTTATATGATGCACTTTTTCTTAACTCGGTGGAACTCATCCAACATACAGACCATGGACAAACTGAGGTGAAATTAATTTAGATTAGCTATCAATGGGCTATTTTCACATAGAACGAGATACGCCTTGCCTTCATTCTTAGTCTCTTCCGCAGCAGGGAGGCTGGACAGACCATAAGGTATACGAATTAGAGAATCCAATTAGAGAAGGAGTCAAAAATGGACATACAAGGTCGAGAAGGATAAATCGAGGCCTCTAACGCGTCAGGGAGGCTGGGCCGTAGACCCGCACGCTGTCCCTCCATGCTGGTGTAGATGATCGGGGAACGAGAGGTGGTAGATAGTCGTTGATTGTCTGCGCCGCTGTTTACAGCCGGATGCTGAACCACGAGCAAAATAATTGTAGCTGCCGGTGACAGGTCTCTCAACCAAATCTTTTATCGAGACCAATGAGATATCGTGACCAAGGATCGTGTAGATTGATTGTAACAAACCCATGCGGCACCCTCTGCGCATGTACAAAGAAGTTTTTAAATCTAACCATATCCATATCACCGAAACACCAAGTCTGATGAATATTTCGCAGCGTGTGTGTATCAACACCATTGAAGACAACCAAACGATTGCAGGTATCTCTGGTTGCTAGCTTGTTAATGTCGCCATCAAGACCTTCAACCGGCGAAGTATCAGTGATATCGGTGATAAAATTAATAATATCATCGTCATCCTCTTCCAATGACTTCGCAATTTCATTGAATTCCTTAAGAACACCATAGCATCGCTGATCATCCATGGATGGTGCCACTAAATAAAGTTTGCCCCACTTGAGCTATCTCATTACCAGGTTAAGTAACAACTGGGTTTTACCAGACCCAGACGGACCGATCATAATTCCTTGAATGGAGTTTGGCAATGCCGGATGATGCTTGACTGGCTCTTGTTCTCGTGTTGCAGAAACGTGAATGACATAGATATTAGTACAAATACAATAAGTATATGAATATATATTGTGTTCGATGCAAAGGTTTCACTAATACCAGCAAATTAACAACAAAAACAACAAAGAATCGTCGACTTGCGCTTACAGGCAAGTGCATGAAATGTGGCACAAAAAAATACAAATTTGTCACTTTCGCAAGAGAAACGTGCTGATGATATATCTGCTACACTCGGGAAATTGCCAGGAACTCCATGGGCTAAATATCCTGGTGAGAAACATATTCTGGGATATAATTATTGTGGTCCTGGAACTTGACTTGATATCCGACCCGACGAAAGAAAGCAACCAAAACCACGAGAGCATCCAATAAATGCGATTGATCAAGCATGCCATACTCATGACATCGCGTATAAAAATCGAGATCTATAACGACATATCGCAGACGTCAAATTGATTCACACGATGAAATCTGTAAAAAAAAATCTCTTAGAGAATCACTCGCCAATTGGTTGATAAGACCGGCAATGAGCGGTAAACTAGCGGTATGAGCTGGCAATTAATCGCCGATAATTATGATATGGAGTCGATTTATTATAACCCAAGGGTATACTGAAGGAGCAGAGCAGCGATTAGTAAACTCGCTGATGCGGCAGGTGTCACACGTGCTGTTGTCGCAGATTGGTTGCCCCGACAGGTAATATGGCAACTTAATCTGCCTACGCCAATAACGATTCAGTACGAGCGGTTTGATGTTAGCACTCCCAACGAAGTTCACCAGGCAGATAGTTTGTTCTTTCCTCATGATACTATTATAACTGGTAGACGTCGTTCACTCACATACAAATATACGTTGACTGTCGTCGACGTTGCATGCAGATACAAAGAATCAGAGCCGCTATCAACTAAAACATCAACCGAAGTTGCAGCTGCGTTTGAACGAATTTGTCACCGTGGATCCGGGTCGCAAGCCGGCTTGCTCTGGCCACAGATGCTACAGATTGATCCTGGCAAAGAATTTCTTGGTACAGTAACATCACTGATGAAACAACACAATGTGAAAACCAGACTAGGACAATCCGCATTACATCGTGATCAGGCAATCGTTGAACGATTTAATCGAAAACATGCTGAGCGACTGTTTGGATATCAGTATGCTCAGGAACATTCCACGGACATTAGATCTCGTGAATGGGTTGCAAGACTATCAAGTGTAATTGCAGCGTTCATCAGTGAAGTCACTCGTGGAATTTCTATGAAGCCCATCAACGCAGTCTCGTAGAAACATATATCAGTGAGTACTCAAGGATCGCCAGCGATCCAGCTACATGACTCTTTTTCACCGGTACTCGGTATCGTGACTGTCAAGTATCTATATGAACCTGGTGAACTTGAAGGTGGTAAAAAAAGAGCAACCGATCCTATCTGGTGTGTAACCACAAATAAAATTTCAGTGTGGTAAGATCTACTGGCAGGCTGTCAATCTACAGACTAGATTCAACTGCTCCTCGGCGTGGATTTGTCCGTGAACAATTACAAGTAATTCCCGAGAATACACAATTATCACCAGAACGGATTCACTAGCAAATCAAAGCACTAGCTCCCGGAACTAGTTCCGAGGGACTTGCGCTGCGCCCTGACGTCGGTTACAATCAAGGCAGGTCAACATCAGATTCATACGTGTATGGCCGAGACTACTATCGATTCTGTCCACAGTAAATTGTATTGGATCATTAGACGAATACTGCCAAAACATTACTGTGTTACAGCAAGCACAGTGATTGTTTTGTCGTTGTTTCAACTCTGTGATGAACTCACCATCAAGATTCGCGTTTATGCTTTTTGTCATTTCGATGATAACCAGCTAATTTGTTTCTCACAGTGCAAAACATAGCATATCCATGTGGATAGGAAATCCCCCCTCGGCGTGCTAGCACTCGATGGTTCCGCTAGCGCATTCTCAACAACATCCACAGGGACAACAACGATATCATTAAGAACGAGCTTTTGTTTCATCGGCGATCCGTCCTTTGCTAGTAAACCAGGAATCTCCACATCAATATTCTGTCGATGGGTATCTACTGGACGATAACACAACGGCACATGTAGATCTGGACATTTATGCTTATCAAGTGAAAATAATTTACGTTGAAGTAAATCACGAACTGTTTTCCTAGATGCGACTATAAATAAGATCGCTGGGCCGCCATAGGTTCCAGAAATCATCAATTGTCGTCTCTGGAATTACAGCGCGCATTATCTCGCACTGAATTTTGTCAGGTTGCAGTCGTATTAGCCCCTTTAGCTCTCACAGCGATTCATCAGATGCTCTGTGGTAGTATAACGTTTCGTCGTAAAAATATACGGATTCTTTCAACCAACGATGTGGTGATTCTCCGACAAATGATGCTGGTTGACCATAATCGCCGCACATGATAATTGCCGTTGATTTCGTCGATAACCAATCAAGAACCGTTTTTAAGGTATTCTTGGGTACCGTGCATATCTCATCCCAGATGATGATTCTAGAAATATATTTTTCACCCATTCTTTCTCGAGTCTATGCATCACCACGTCATCAAAAGAAACTGTAATAAGTATGAGACTTAACACCTCGATGCTTCATCTCCTGGCAAGTCGATGAGTTGGGGTTAGTACAATCAAATCTGAATCCCTAAGCAATTTTAACGCGCATGTTGTTTTTCTAGAACCACCAGGGCCATTAAGATAAACCGTTTTAGTTCGCGATACAGTATCATACACCGATGGTGCCAATGATGACTTCTACAATTGTCTATTTCTGTAATACCCGGAAACAGGTTTATAATCTGCAGACTCAGAATAATCAAGTATAATCTCATTTTTATTTGCCAGTGCCCACATGCAGCAGCATCTGCAAGAATGATATCTAGCAGCATTATGTTTGGATAGCTAGTGATTGACTTGCTAATATAAAATGTGTCCGTGGCGACCCTGACAGCTTCTTTATGAAATCGGTTGATCATCGATAGCAGGTTTATTGACACATAAACGAGCATCGAAGATCTTAGATGAGTAAACAGCGGCGAATCACCATCATAGTAGCTGACATTACGGCAGAATCCAAAGATATGTGACGGTGGAATTGCACATGAAATTCTTCACCGTCTAACATCGATTGACGTGCTGCGAATCCTTGGTTGAAAATTTCATTCATCGATGCAACTTCAGTTCCAACGGCGTTCATTGTTCTGTTACGGTTCTCTTGGTAATCAGTGGTATCCTTCGCGAACGTCATTGACGGACCAGCAGACCGCGAATAATCATCTCCGTACAGTGTTAACCCGATAATCATCGTAGCAACGTAGACGTTTTCGAGACACGAATCAATATTCTTTCTATCAATCATGTATGTGGCACTGTTGAACAACGCTATAACACTATTATTAACAAAACCAACTCGATCTCCAATTCCATACGCTGTATCATCTACTTTCAAAAGTCGACCTTCAATTTCAATGAATGCCTCCTCGGGCAGGAAATATCTAATTGTATCTTGTACTTGTAGCTCGATTCGTCCACGTGAGACAAGGTACAAATGCATCATAGGAATAGTATTGATAATCATTCTTGAGGACGCATCTTTTTATATTCGCTGTTATTTGCAACGACGTCGATGATTCGCTAAGGAATCAAGACCACTCCCTGCTATCAGATTTGCTGTTATTTTTTTTTTGTCTGTCTCGGCGGCTTGTTGTTTTGTCAGTGGCACTCCAGCTAATTCTTTTAACCGTTCATTTGCAGCTTGATTTATTATTTTACTGACGCTTGCTGGCATCTCTTCGATGCTTGGAAGTGTAACTTCCTGCAGCTTTATTGGCTGCGGTCGGACCGCTGGCGATCTGCATATTAATCGTGCGAGTCTTTGTTTGATTGCTTAGAATGCTTTACCAGCAACATCAACAACGGTGTCAATATCCTTGTCACGAACAACGTCAATGGCTATCATTCCTATTTGCTTTGCAATCGGGATAGCTTTTGGGGCTAGCGTTCTGAATAGACCTTGAAAAACTTCGCCGAGTTCATCTCCGTAGATAACTTTATATGTTGGCAATCGTGAATTTATCACCCTGATCATCTCAGGTCCACGTTGAGCATTGTGTATGATCATTATTTTCTCGTTACTGATCTTATTGCATACTTGACCGTTGTTGAGATTAGTCGCTGTGGTAATCATCGGTAATTTCATCGACAAGTGCCAGATAAACACTGATATCCATGATACCACCAGTAAATAATTGCTGACAGATTTCAGCTGCTTCATTGATCATTTCTGGGGAATTATTGCCGGCTTGTCGCCCACCAATCAGAATTTCTAGTCGATCAACGTCGGCAAGGACATTACTGGGACGACGTTTATCTAGACTCTCAGCTATTTGTTTTTGTGAAGTTGAGGATAACCAACGAATGGCAAGACCACTTCCAGTTGTTTCTTCTTCTTCAATACCAGGTGGTCTAAACTGTGATTTTTCGGGCGATAATATATCCCCAAGTAATGGCGCTCTTTTAACTTCGGCTTGTTTCGCAAAATTAGCAAATTCATTGTTTTGCTCACCAGCGATTCTAGTTATACTACTTTCTAGTTAGATTCTAGTTATACTAAGTCACTTTCGATATACAAATGGAACCCAATTTTTCTCTGAAACACTAGCGGTGTTTTGGTCTAATAATTTATCACGATCGAATGGTTCAACCTTTATAGTTTTCTCTCCAAAGAGTTTACGACCTTTTTCGGTAAATCGGGCTGGTGGTTTTGGTTTTAGTTTTGATGCAGTAGTATCCTTCGCGTCGCCGATACCTTCAAGTACTTGTATTTTTTCTTGCAATTGAGGTTGAGCAGCAGCTATTTCAGCTGGAAGTTCTCATATAATCTTTTTAGTATCCTTGGTTCTTTGTGCGTTTTTCCAGCCGCTAAAACGGTTAGGTCTAACGTGGGATGAGAACCTTTAGTCGCATCCGTGACCGATTTAAACGACTCTGCTGCACTTATCGGAAATTCCTCTCTAACCTCCTGACGTTGCTGCAGTTGCTGTTTGACAGAATCACGGACGGGGAGATATTTCTCAATCGCACCTAGTCGTTGCCGATATAATTTAGTTGTACGAGATTCCATGGTTAGCGCAGTATCCTTCATTATTATTACAACGACGATTTAATATAGACCTGTCGCCCCCGCAGCTACTATGTGTTTGTTCGTGGTCCGGCATCCGGCTGTAAACAGCGACGCAGAAAATCAACGACGATCTATCACTTCTCGTTCCCCGATCATCTACATCATGCTTGGAGGGACAGCATCCGGGTCTACGGCATAGCCTCCCTGACGCGTTAGAGGCCTCGATTTATCCATTCCAACCTTGTATATCCATTTTTGATTCCTTATCTAATTGGGTTCTCTAATTCGTAGACCTAATGGTCTGTCCAGCCTCCAAGCTGCTTCTTCTCTAGATTTTAAAACTTTCATATAATTCTTTTTTGGCCTTAATTTGAAATTTTTATTCTATTTATAAAACAGTTTTGTTTAACTTTCGTTTCATTATTTCGACAATCTTAATTATTTTATTTATAGAACTTAGAACTACCATGAAAGTTGATTTGGACTCTTCGTTGTAGGCCCTGTATTATTGAGCAAAGTGTATTACTTGATAGAAATCCGTCGAAACAAGACCGAGCAAAGTGTATCACTTGATAGAAAACCGCCACGGTAAAGATTATTTCTTGTTAGAAATCCTCCACGATAAGGATGTAATCTAGAACGGCAATGAAAATGTTACAAACTATTCTGTCACACATTCCTGAATTTTAAACACGAACTACTAACCCTTTCACCGCCTATATTCGAATCAATAGATTCTACAGTATCTTCTAATTTAGATCCTTTGACATTCCAAGGAACGTTTAATCATTGTTGGGAAGGCTTGGTGTTAAAATAATATGTATTCTTGCAAAACAAGCTAAAACTCAGTGGACATGTTTCAGACTGTTTTGTTAAGAAATTAAAGAGTTCGTAATGAAGATATTACCAAAATCAATCTAACAGCATACATGATACAAGTTTATACTCCGCAGACCAAGCAGCACATCGAAACAGAGGGAATGAAATTGTCAAGTGACTTCTTTCTACCAACACTTTTGAACACAAAGGTATCTATATTTTTATTTGTTGGGTTATTATAAACGATCAATTTGCATAAAAATGTTTAGTATAGTTTTTGTTATTCCAAAAGATCTTCATTCTACATTTTAAAGGATATAAGCAGTAAATTTCTTGGAAACATTTTCATTTCTATTAAAGTTTGGTCAAATTATGATTGACAGGCACTCCATATCGAATGAGACAGATATCATTATTTGTTATTAAATCCCTAATTGCACAATGACCAATTATTTACCTGTATCCTCGGTCAGTTAATTTGGTCAATAGGACTAACCATCATTCTTGCGTGCTTGGTTTTTAAGGGAATTATTTTAGTATAATAATGGCTATCAATGGGAGCCAAGTGCCCTTCCGACCAGGTCTCGCCTGGATTATGAGTTCACCTTTGGCTCTACCAACTAAGCTACAATGTCTGCTCAAGGTGTTATTCAATTTTAATACTTTTTTTGACATCTATAGGGAACACTGCAGGTATATATTGATGACTTCTTCCAAAAGATGCTGACAGCTGATGACCAGGTGCCAATGGCAATTAAGTACTTATTTGACTTCTTTGAGTCTTGTGCCCAAAAGCATGGCATTACCGATCCTGACGTTCTTCACACCTGGAAATGTAACAGGTAAGAAAAATGGAGCTTTTGATGGTCAACGTGCTTTTATCGAGAAAAGTTCTTCCCATTGTCTGGTATTAACCTTTGTATCTTCTTACCGAAGACAAAGTGTATGTCGGGGTGTTTCCTTGTAGAATAGAGTGTTAGTCTTTGGGATAAAAATTGTAAACGTGACTCAGATGTTTTAGTTACCTAAATAGCACTACTTAATTATTATTTTAGTCTCTAAAACAAAGTAGATAAGGGTGCCTACTGCAGCCCATTGACATACTGTACTGTGAGCACGTTGGTACTGTCATCTATAATTAAGTTGCACAGTAGCGGATGTACAACTTTCAATTATGTTGATAGGTTTGTAAGACAGCGGTAACTTTGAAGTGATCCCTTCGAAGTTTTACGATGCCTTCTTTCAAAGATTAATTTAGGAATTTGTACAGAATCATGAATAAAAAGAAATCATCATACAACTCTCACATTTTCACAGGAAGTCAATATCTAAAACCTGTCTGATTTTTTAAATGTTTTTTTTTTCACGACGTTTTGATGAAAATTCTGTGCGATATTATATGTTCTACAAATTTGTGTGCCAACGTTCTTTTCAACATTACTAGCTACTTCAAAGTATGAAACTTTTGGTTAAATTGCACCAAACATTAGTTTCTATAGTAAGAAAGGAATGTTAGAAATACTCGGAAAATTATTGATTTAACAATTACATATTACGATGCAGGTGGGGGTGGAGACAATGGTACCTAAAAAAAGGAGAGGTATAGAATATATATAGAAAAAAATAGGATTACACAAATTGTTGCGGGGAAAATAGATATCTTGATATAAAGTTGAAAAATAGTGTAAATGATATGAAAGTATTGCTTGACAAAGCGCATATTGACTTGGGCCAAATATTTTAGCCATTATTAACACACTGCAGCTGAATTTCAGTAAATAAAAATAAAGAATGATAAACATGACACCGGCAAAGTGTATTGTATAAGCAATAAACCCCGCTCCGTTAGGACTAGTTTTATCAAGTTTATTTGAATAATTATATTAAAACAATAACTAGCAAAGGCTTTTCTCGATGACAAAGGCAAACGTTCAAATTTGTAGTGTATTTATTATGATTAATATTGAAATATACGAACTTAACATTTATCTTCTCAGTATAGACTAATCAAGCGCTACAGCTCTGAAACATGAAGCTTATATAGTCCTTTTAGAGACTATTGATAACCTCTGTGTCAGTCAAAAATCGCATGACATGTGATATTTTTGTCTCTTCTCCTTGAAGTTTGTTATTGCGGTTCTGGGTAAATATCATCAAAAACCCTGAATTTGTCTTCGACATCCATAAGTCAAGCATCGTGAATTCCTGCCTAAGTGTCATCGCGCAGACGTTAATGGACAGTTGTTCTACAGCAGGGCTGGTTCTAGGCAAGGTGCGTAGAATACATATGAGTACGTCATTAAATAAAGAATGAGGCAGTTTACTCAACAAGTCTGTGAGATATAACGAGCGATTGATTGAGACAGTCGAACTGATTACAGTTTTACTCCTCTGAAGATGTCATACTCCAATCGACGATGTTTGTCCCAGCGTTTCTCCATCTTGTTGTTGGGAATGCCTGGTTTATTTGAGAAAAAAAATGTTCCATAGCATTTCCCAAACACGTATAACCATATTTACAATTTTCGAAAGAATGTTCGTTGTTGACTTCTTGAAATAAATTTCATGCCCCACTGCATTGCAAGCGAACCATTTCTTTGATCTTGAGAGATAACTTTGATCTGTTTTGTTTTTCATTTCTTGACGCCACAGTTTTTTCCCTCAGTACTTGATTATTTCCTGTAACAATTATACATAGGCTATGTACAGAATTGTATATTAACAAATCATGTTACGAAACAATCAGTCTTGATCGTTGATTCACCTGTCCTAACTTTCCGGCTTCTTTTTACAGCATTCACCATCAAATAAGCTTCTATTTGCCAGGGACATACCACGATACAAAGACATGGTTCAAGCATATTTCCAAAGTGTAAAACAGAAACCTTCAGTCAGTGATCAAGATATGAGTTCATTCCTGAATGATCTTTCGATGGTAATGGATACATTTTTAACAGTTATACCTTTTCGAAAATATATTTACCGAGGAACAAAATATTCTTTTATTCAATGATTTTAAAAATATACCAGCATGTAAAATCACAATTTATCACAAGTTGGGATACACACACGTCTTAATATAGAGAGAGAATAACATGAAACCTTGAACACACCTTGATCTAGTTATTTTCAGCACCTTGTCTGATTTTAATGAATGTTCTTAGATACCTACTTGCCTAGTGATATTGTCCATTCCGGTGGCCTAATGGTTAGAGCTTCCGCCTCGGATGCGGGAGGTCGCGGGTTCAACCCTTGCAGAGTCATACCAAAGACTTATAAAAATGGTACTAACAGCTGCATCGCTAGGCGCTCAGCATTAGGAGGTTAGTGCTAGGACTGGACTGCCTGGTGTCAGATTATGTGATTGGGTGGGACATGATGCTATATGTCTGCGGCATGATGCCCCAGTGCTAGACATCACTATAAACTGCCACACTGCAGACATCGTAGCGATATGACTGCAAAATTGTTAAAGCTACGTGAAACATCCAAAACACACACACTCATATACACTTAGTGATATTACTTACTTACATGGATATTTATTCTTACTATATTACTTACTAAATAGCTGTGTAATTATCTGACTTCAAGACCTATTGAATTATTTCCTTGCATTTTTCCAGTTTCAAATGTCCGAAAACCAATATAATATTTCAAAATGTATAGAAAACCTATGCGATGAATGCACGAAGTATGGAAAGCTTATGGTTAGTGTTCAGAATGCATAGAATACTTATGTGATCTGTACACAGTGTATGGAATCTTTATACTTTCTTTTCCAGAATGTGTCCGACAAACTATATCCAACGTCAGCGTTTCTGGAATTGTACAAGTACGCCTACAGTATCAAGCAACCTGTAAGTCTTCTTCGAATAATTAATTATTATAAAGAAAAGTGATTATAACCTGTTATTATTACATACGCATTTAATCCTCCATGCTTCATCTGGCGTTTGATAGAGTTATTCAATCTGTATTTCTGTGTCACACGCCCAGATTTGAATTACTCAGGTGTCCTCTTTGACGTTCGCGCTTATGTATTTAGATGCAGTTAATCGAACTTTTATAAACCCTAATGCTTTCCGAATTTCATTTATTCATTCGTGCATTCATTCATTCATTCATTCATTCATTCATTCATTCATTCATTCATTCATTTAGTAAAGCTAAATATATTATGAAAGCATAAAAGTTGGGTTAGGTAATTAATATAAAATCGCATTCATGTTTTGTTCCTGATGGGGTGGGGGGAGAGAGAGAACTAGTTTAATATCGCCTGTGAACACATCACTGCTAATGGCCTCGACATAGCCGTATGCTATTTTTCTTTCTGCTGACTCGGAACAAAACAGGTATATAGTTTTGTATATATATGATACAGATACGAATTGGAGTCTTAAAAATACATAGCATTCAAATGTGAACACAAATGAATTATAAAATAATAATTCTCTAGGGATTAGCTATATCAAGATAGGATTAATAATGTTCTGAATAATTTGCCTTATCCAAAAAAAAATTCGTGATTAGGTTCTTCAAGGAACCATTGAAATCTTATTTTTTGTAAGACATGATTTAAATCTGTCTCGTATATCCATTAAGTCCATCATTGCCTTATTATGGGATCAGAGGCAGCTATATTTGAACAATTTACCCAACAATTACTTGCAGATGATAGCCGCCCTTGAAGAATCAGACGAAAACTCATGCTCAGTGCCAACGCAGGAACTTATTAAAAGATTACACCAGGTGTACGATGGTGTTGGACCACAGCTCCCAGCGCGTAGTTAACACGCTTCTTCACCATTTTAAGGGAACACAAATTTCTACTGGCTCTTTACGTACTTATGATGGAGCAGTTATGATCATGTTTCTTTATAAGGATGGTGATATATTTTTCTTTGCCATTATGTGGTTCTAGAGACGTTGTCTCGAATAACTTCATTTTTAGCCAACGTATGGTTCAGTGACTGCATTTGATATTAAATCACACATTGGTTTTATGAGTGCCATAGATATCTTGTATCACTAATTTATTGCTCTTAGGAACATACGCCGATATTAAAGATGTTTTGACAGTTTTTGCTGTAGCACTGTCCATATTATGATAAGTGTCCAAATCATATAGACTGAAATGTTAAGTTATTTGTCCGCATCTAAGTAGGGTCGCTTGTGAAACATTAGAGAATTTAACATGTTGAAATTTTTTTTTACAATGCCAAGGTTCATGCGATCCAAAATGTGTGCAGATTGTTACGCATTTTCGTGCGCTATGTTTAGTTGAATATATACCCCCAAGTCGCGGTTACTAAAAACTGATAGTAAATTCCTCATAAGATGTTTGCTGACTGAATATTTACAAATTCGCTAAATCTGAATTAATTGAAGATCGCAAACTCCTGTTATCCAATACACCAATATTAGTGAATGATTTGTTTCTCAGTATGGCACTGTTATTGACATCACATCGGTTTCAGCAACAGAATGCATATGCCCCGATTAGCTACATATTTCGAAAAGGTTTCGTATACTTTACGTTAGTTATATAACTTTACTTCCACATGACTGTTGTTACAGTCGTTAAAATTGCATAAAAATATTGAACTTTCTTGCACATGACTAGTATTGCAGTTATTAAAATTTCATAACAATAAGATGACTGGAAAATTGATTTGCCCTGAGAAAATTTTAGCTTGCCTCAAACATAATATCCCAACATGAGCAGTACAATTAAATAAAATATGACATATTTTCAAGGAAATCGCATGAAACGTTTGTTTCTTTAGTATTTCTGTTGGTTCTTTACAACCATAGGCGATAGTTAAAGTTATCTAAAATGTATATGTAAATAATAGATTTGTGAGTTATACTTTCTCTATTCCACTGTTTTATGTATGTTTACGATTCTCTCCTCTTTTTATTTTACCTATAAAATTTGTTTGCTTGTTGTTGTTTTCTTTCTCTTTTTGTTACGGTATGCCACTAGTTCACTTTCTTTTTGTATGGTGGTATTTCACATATTTAATATATTTCACTGAGTGATTTCTGGTAACTCTCTATTAGCATTTAAAACCTTTCTTCAAAATCTAATCTATAGTAGTCTGTCTTTCTCTGCTTTTTCCCCCGTTTCTCTGATTTTCCGTTGTGGTCTCTGGTGGTGCTTGTTTCTTGGAGGTCTGTGTCCGATCTTTTGGGTGGATAACACTTACTGTTATTTGTATTGTCCGTTTCCTTTGCGGCTTCCTTTCCCTTCATGGTTTCATTGAATGGCTTATTCCCTTTTGTTGTAGTCGTGGTCGTTTCTATTTCAGGCTGTTTTTCATTGTGTAATGAAACATTTCCAAAATCATCCGCCTTCGTTTGTAATTCTTTTCTATGCAAGGTGCGGGCGTTGGATCATTTGTTGTGTTTTCTTTAATTTTGTTTTTGTTTTCTTCTCTGTCGTATTCGATGTAATTTCTTGTCATTTTCTTTGTGTTATATCGTCTCCACCTGAGGCACTCTTTATTGGTAATTCTTTTCTTGCACGAGGCGCAGGCCTTGACTCAGTTGTAGTAGTTGGAGTCTTTCCCTCGTTTATGTCTTTGATTTGGGTTTCTGTGTTTGTGTTCTTTTTTCTTTTTTTTTTTTTTTTTTTTTTTTTTTTGTTTGTGCGTAGCCCGTTTGTCCACAGGGGTTGCATTTTCTGTGATACATGCATCCTTTATACTAACTTTGACTGAAATGCCATGCATAAAGAACCAGGATTTTATTTGTTTTCCTTTTCCTTTGCAGTTTCTAGTATGTGGGCCCCAGTTTGCACATCATACCATCGTAGGTTTGCATTGTGGCTCTGTAGATTTTCATGTTGAACTTCTCCTGGAATTTATCCGCTGTGCCTTTCAGAGGTATGTCTATTGGGATTCCCATTATATGTATTCCAGAGAGTTTTTCTGGGGTTTTTTCTTTTCTTTTGAGCAATGGCGGCTCGACCTATCTGCACTGTACGGAGGTTGATTGATAGTGGTCCATGCGATAGTAGAGGCTCTTATTTATTAGTGTGTGATAAAAATATCTCTTTTTGATCATTATTGCTTAGAGCTTGTAGTTCTTTGATGAGCCTTCTTTTTCCCAAATAGTTTAAGATTTTGGCTGCTGGTACCCTATGTTCTTCTGGTTATGCTGTCATATATTCCCCACCCACCCCCGTGCTTTGTCTTCGTGTGGCTGCCAGGTTCTCAGTCCTTTTAATGGCTGTCTGAAAATAATTTTCCAGTACTGGCATCTTAAGTATATTTTCCTATTCCTGTAGTTAATTTTCTGCTTTACAGTCTGTATTTCACATGTATTCAGTACATTCTGCTATTTTTTTTTTTAGTTTGTAATGATTTTTGTTTATTCTCACAGGTCAAGGATTTGTGAACACTTATTTTATCCATGTAACGGTGTTTAACAATTATCATACATCATATAGTTCCCTTCAAATCAGCGACATGCATTAAAATATTTGAGAATCCGACTTTCGTCCATTTAATTGTTTGCCAAGCAGTATGTATCTAATCCTTGTAACTTTTACGTAAACAACATACAATAAGCGCCGATTGTGGGTGCTGCATTTTTCTAACATAATCACGTATTAAACGAAATTTTCCTGGCGGTTAATTGTTAGAGTCGAATGCCTTTTATTTCCAATCTCGCGAGTTGTACCTTTAGCAATGAACACCTACCTACTCGCCATAAAAACGATGATTACATCAAAACAATGCGGGTACAGTCAGTTTTCTATTAGGTCTTCATGGATGGAACAGTGCCTCCAACATGTTTGTAAATTATAATGTATTTAGTTTTGATGAAGTAATGAGAAAGTATGTATTCTCAATGATGACAAGAATAACAGTAAGAACTGTATACTAAAATATCTTTGGAACTATGACATTCATTTAAATTTTCATATTATTAGTAGATGGAACAAATTACTCCTTAAATGTGCCACTTAATTTTATTCTTACCAATGCAGGGCACAGTTAATTGTTGCAGATGTCTCTTGATGTACGTATGATATATATGTTCTTTTATTTATACAAGTTTTTACTTTATATCTGTATTTTAATTTAGATGTATGGACTATGTAGTCTGAAATAAGAATTCTTATCTTATCTTACCGTATATGCACCATTTTGTCAGCGTATGGTTGCAGTACGTACTGTATGCTTCATTTGTATCCTGAAAAGCTTTAATTAGGCAGACATTTGTCAACTTCAGGTAGGACGATAAGACAAATTATGCTAAAATTCATTTCAAATGGATCAATTTAAGTGGTATAGCTAGACAAGAATAACGTAAGGGATAAAATATCCTGGTTTTTCTGGAATTTACATGATATCAAATTAATTTTCGATTGAAGTGTCTAGTAGGTCTCTTGTAATAAAAAACAACCAACTATATTTTTATATGCATAAATGTCAAGTTTGAGTATATTTTAATGTCGGCATGTTTAGTTTGTAGTCTTCCTTCCGGCTTACCTAAGTTAAGTTGCATTTATTAAAATTTCTCATTTATGGGAATTTAACCAGATAATAATGAAATATTGGGCCCTTTTAGCATTTGACATCTGGTTATCTAAAGATAGAACTTTAAAAATGTTTTGTTTGAAATTCGATATTCATAAATGACGTCAAGAACGTAACAAAGCATATTTTCAAGAATAATAAAATGACAAGAAGCAAACGTATTTCAGTTTCTTATTGAACAATGGAGCCTTACAATGCTTCAGGATAAAAGTTTCAACTGTAAAAGGTTTTGTAAAGATTTTAAGAAATATTATTTTTAAAAATTATTGAGATCAAGCATTTGGGTCTCCTGTTACTTGTCGTAGAAGCATACATTTAGCATATAAATAATGGTCACATTATGCTGGTACTTTCTGCGACCAGAAAATGGCCGAGTGAACACTCAAAGTAATATATAATGGCAAAATATCCAACCACACAATCATTTTCTCTGGTTTAATCTAGAATCTATCATTTGTTCCTCTTATAGGATACTATATTCCACACAGACTAGTTTATTAATCAAAACAGCTGTCACAAAATTATCATTGTACACAGCGTTCCTGGAAAGAACTTATATTTTGATGTGGTTAGCCAGAATTTTGCAATCTATTTATTTCTCAAAGTCTAGCATTTTATATTGGAGAGGTTTGCGTATTCTCACAATTAGACCAGTACATCTGGTGACACCTAGAATTAAATGGTTGTTTGGAGTACAAATGTGTGCCATTTTTAAATGTTGACTGTTTCAGAAAATCGCCGCAAATAGAAACATCACAAATATCATCGAAATTCTCGGTGCATGGTCAAAACTAATTTTTCAGGTTCCAACAACATCGATAGTTTCTGTTCGTTATGGCTATGTATTATTGGGGTGGGGTGCCGTTCAAGAAAAGTCAGCTGTATATAAATAAAACTATATTTGAATCGGATTCTGTTAGCATCTTTTTCTTTAAACAAAAGAGTAACATCCTCTAATAATTATCATCAAATACACGTATATCTCTCTCTCTCTCTCTCTCTCTCTCTCTCTCTCTCTCTCTCTTTCCAATTCGTTGAAATTTATTTAATTTGGCCTTCGTTGTATAATGTCATCTTTTAGCTATAACTTTTTAAAAACAATTCAGGGACTGGTGATACATTTCATGCAAACATTTCATTCCGAAAATGTACATGTTGACATTGTCCTGTTCCCCATACCACTGCCAAACACTTCTTGTCCATCATGAAGTAGTATTGATACCGAAGAAACAATTTTCTGCTTGCATAAGCAATGGGTAAATTGAACCTCTCTTGAACATGCAGCAAATCTGCTTCTAACTAAAGGCCTGATGTACCAGTCTTCAATACGAATGATTTATTCAACTCCAGTAACTATAGGATTCGTGCACTAATTGCCTTTCCCTTAAGGGCGTTAAAAGCCCCTTCCCGGCATGAACCAAAAGAAACTTTAATGGTTTACCTTTTGTAGTCAGGTCGCTCCACCGACTGACTATAGTGGTGAAATTTGGAACGAATGTCTTATAAATCGTATTAATCTAAGAAAAGATCATACCCGTCTCTTGGTTAATGGAGCAGAATCGTCCATGATCGCTTCAGCTTTGTAGGAGTGGAGTTCCAACTGTTTTAACCCACTCACAAGGCGATCCAAGTAGAGTATGCGATACAACACTTGATGGGTTTCACTTTGAGATTTGCCTTATGAAGTTTATTGAGCATTTTGATAAGGTTGGTAATACACTCTTCTCAGGTAGATTATACACCAGAACATATCAACAAAACTATCTACGTTTCCATTCATTTGATAATTGGTGCATCAGACGACAGAACGTTGGTCAAAAAAGAATGACATGATTTTAAACTGTTACAGACTTCTAGGGGTAGCAAATGCCGTTAATGCGCAGGGGATCAACAGTGAAGGGCACCTGCCAATATCCATTAGTGAGATCTAATTTCAAAATATATTGGTTCTCTGCCAATTTTGAAAATAATTACGCATCAGCAATTCCGAGCAACAATTGTCCATCTTACCTTCCAGAGGTTTTTTTTGCACTGCTCGCAGGTGAAATGAGGTGCTCAGGATTTCTCTCGATCCCCGACAGGCATGCCGAAATATGCCTTGTAGGCCTCACACATCTTAGCAGATGCTTCCACGGAGTACTTTTTCGCTTTGCTGGATGCTTGCAGCCTCTTGATGCCATCTCAGAAAAATGCAGATATGTATCCACTTAGGTAGCTGGAACTAAAGTGAACTGGTGGACTTAAGTCCCCTTTATTTATACTACTATTTATATTACTGGAAAGTTCTAGAAAGTTCTAGAAGTTACTCCAAGTTTACTCATCACTGAATATATCTGGAATGTTCTTAAAAATAGGTAAATTTCAAAATATCACTGTACTAGTCACAAAAGCAAAGTTTGTGTAGAATAATAGCCATTTTCTTTACTTTTGAGGCATAAGCAATTAGGAAATAACACTTACTACCCAGGAACAAAAAAAATTGTTACACGGTGTTATTCGATCATCCACAACTAGACTACACTTTGCCACAACACCCGTACACCTGGTGTACACAGTTACTTCTTGACCCTTGGTGGTTCCGATAGCTGTCAGTATCGTAGCCTCAGCGAAAATGACAAATGCGGATTGACTGTATAACAAACTCACTTGATTTTCACACTCGCCGTCACTCGTAGACTATACTAGCGTTATCCATTCCCGAAATATCAAGCAAAAAATCGTCATACTGGTCGCCTCCCGATCGCCCCCTACCTTCAATAGCAACCACTACTCTTTGAACAAAACCTTTGTTTTAGGACAATCGGTATTGTTGGTCAAGAGAATTGGGAATTTCAGTTTGTCTTCAGATCTGCAGTTAAATTTACTTGACCATTTTAACAATATTTACCCATGTGAATGAAATCCGAAAAAGCTGGATCTAATAGAAAATACAATAATAAATTTCTTGGAAAATAGTACATTTATGAAAAAGTATTCCAGTCTATATGTTACATGCTTCATTAGGTCGCATGCACTACACATCACTATCAACAATTAACTTCTGACTACCACTCATCAGTGGAAAGGAAGATATATTATCAAATATGTAATACAGAATGATGATCTTAGATATTGATTCTGACCTTTTCTTGCCAAAAATGGATAACACATATAAAGCCAATTCTTAAAAATAAAGGAAATATGATTTATGGAAAAATACTTTGATTTAGACATTAGGACTTATATTAAAACCATCATCTTAGATCAACACAAACAAAAATAGTCATCCCTTGCAGAAATATTGGCCAAAGGACATTTATTAATATGTAACACAGGTATCCAATTGGAAGAATATATATATATATATATATATATATATATATATATATATATATATATATATATATATATATACACACACACACACACAAAGAGTGTACTAAGAGTGTACTTAGCAATTTTGAAATTCAGGACGTCAAATCTAAACCTATATTTTGAAACTGGTTGGTTGGATAATAATTCCATATGAAGAGAGAAAATGTACCAAATATTAGAATGTATTTTTGGGTGACGAACTTGTTTACCTTTTTGAGTGGGAATTCTTTAGGAATTCCTAACTAAATTTGATTAAGAAATAGTATTACCTACATACATTAGGCCAGGATGCAATATATTTTTAAATAAAGGTTTTCTTTTGCTACTGCTTTGTTGCTCTGCTCTGTTCTGACAGTGGGACACGTTGTGGCCCCAATATTTAAATTTAGCCTGATTAGAACGCAAAAGTATTGCTACATTATATTTTTAGCTGGCCTTGGTTCAAAATTTGGTAAACACTGAGTGAAAATGATTGGTCATTACCAAGGTCATGTTCAGCCCACGTGTTAGCTCTGTTGCAAACGGCTTATTTTTAAATTCATTTCTAGTGTGGGAATGATTGATTCTTAGCTAAAGCTATAGTAGCCTTCATGCTAATTGACATATATTTTTTACTGCGCTGTTCGCACAGAGTGATCACGTAACCCATCACGCGGGTCTGAAATTGCGCTTTTGGTTGGGTTTAAATACTCATTCTCAGTGTTTTTGAGTGAGTTGTAAATTATACCTTCAGGCTGAAAGGTATTCCTGTTGTTGCCATTTGAATTGAGATTTTTTAATTTAAAATAATTTATTCACGCTGGAAAATACTCTTCTTCATCGAAATTCTTGGACAAAGACATTTACTAAATTATTCGGAATTCAAAAGCCGGAATTATATTCTTGGTGACTCAACAGGAACTGTTGACATATCAGCACAAACTGGTTATTGAGGACGTCATCGCCTTCCATCTTTGTACTTCATCGAGATTCGAACTTGGATTCAATCAGAACGTTTTAATGATAGGACTTATATTTTTAAATTCTAAGATTAATTTTTGGATTAGATTCACAAACCGTAAGTCCTAATTCATATTTTTACTTAGTTTTCTATGGAAAAAAAATATTTTGCTAAAATTTACAAAGTTTGTTGGCTTCACTCTTTTCTTTGTTACTTTCTACGAGCCTAGTCACGTAACAAAAGAAAATTGGGGTCTCGTCCTTGGGATATATGAATTTTGGCTAAAATATTTCAGAAAATTGTTGTTTTTTTAAATTTAAATTTCCCCTAGTTTTTAAATCCCAAGTATTATTTTGTTTGCAATTTCTAATGAAATAAACAGGCTTTTTTTGCAATGTCATCAAAAGTGGAAACTTTTCTTTCTAATCATACTCAGAACCAGTTGGATAGTTTGAAAAAAGATGAGTTGCTTGAACTTGCCGGAAAATATAATCTTTCTGAGGCAAAATCTTCCTTAACAAGCAAGAAATTAAAAACATTTTGATCCAGTATTTGGTAGAGAAGAATGTTTTCGATAAAAGTGTTTTGGCTTCGGTCAGTAAGTCTGCATCAGACTCTGAAATAAAAGTAAAGGAATTAAAAATGAAATACAAGATGGAATTAGAGTTAAGAAGCTCGAGCTTCAGAAAGAGGAGAGAGAAAAACAAATACAGCTGCAATTGAAAAAAGAAAAAGAACAAATGCAGCTGCAATTGGAAAAAGAAAAAGAACAAATGCATTTACAAAAAGAAGAAAAACAAATGTCATTTTGAAAAAGAGAAGAGAGAGAGAAACAAATGCAGTTGCAATTTGAAAAAGAGGAGAGAGAGAGAGAGAGAGAGAGAGAGAGAGAGAGAGAGAGAGAGAAATGCAGTTACAATTTGAAGAAAGAGAGAAAGAAAGACAAATGGAGTAACAGAAAGAACAAATGCACTTACAGATGCAAAAAGAGAAGGATGAAAAGGAATCTAAAATTAAAATGAAAGAAATGAATCTGGCAAGTGAAAAGCACGATCCCACTTCACGTACAAATTCAAGTTTTGATATTACAAGAAATATCAGGTTAGTGCATCCTTCAGAGAAGAAAAAGTAGACAAATATTTTCCTCGTTTTGAAAAAGTTGCTGAAAATTTGAAATGGCCAAGAAAGCATTGCACTCAGTTACTACAATGTGTGCTTATTGGCAAAGCTAGAGATATTTACCATTCAATATCTGTTCATCAAAGTGCTGACTATGAATTGGTTAAGGAGTCCATCTTAAGTGGTTATGCGTTAGTCCCTAAGGCTTGTCGGCAAAGATTCAGGAACTATAGAAAAGAAACTGGACAAACTTATGTCGAATTTGCAAGTCAAATGGAACAGTTATTTGAGAGATGGCGCTTACCTAAGAAAGTTGAACATGATTATGAAAGTCTCAAACAACTTGTATTACTTGAAGAGTTCAAGAATTGTGTCCCTAGTGACATTAAGACTTCTCTTGACGAGTATCAGATCGAAACCTTGGAAAAGGCTGCCCGTGCCGCTGATGAGTATTCCTTATCTCATAAAGTTCATGTTGTAGACAAGACTTTTACTCAACAGTCTACTGGTGGAAAGGTATTTTAGCCTAATCTGACTCCTTCTAAAACTCAATCTGGCACAACTTTTAAAAATCAAGCTTCAAATTGAAATATAACCATCAGAATCAAGATAGACCTATCCCAAATGCTCTTATTACTAAGAGGTCAAGGTCACGGTCATGTATTGAAAGCAATACATTTGTTGGGTCTAATAAACCTCTGTCTGATTTTATTATGGAGAATTATGAACCATTCATGTCGAAGGATTCTCTATCTCTCATGGGTGATTTGGCCAATCCTATCCCGATTAAAATTTTAAGGGATACAGGATCTTCTCAGAGTCTTTTATTATCAGGTACTTTACCTTTTTCTGAGAAGTCTTGTTTTAATGAGAGCGTTCTCATTCAGGGAGTAGAGTGCGGCTTTGTTAATGTTTCTTTCCATTGTGTAAATTTGTCGTCAGACTTAGTTTCAGGACCTGTGACAGTAGGGATAAAGTGTTCTTTACCCGTTTAGGGCATTCATTTATTATTAGGCAACGACCTCGCTGCAGACAAGGTTGTGATTAATCCACTTGTAACAGACAAGCCTTATTTGGATCAAAAAGTTGATCCTATTGAAAAAGAATTCCCTGATTTATATCCAGCATGTGCAGTTACTAGAGCTATGGCAAAGAAAGCTCTTGAGAATGATTTTGATAAGGAAAGTATTCCTTTAGCTGACACATGTATTGGTCAGGCTTTTGATGAGGTCACTTTCACAAATTGTTTGGATCAATCAAAAGGTATTGATCACAGTGATCCTCTTTTAACTGCTCATTCTCTTTTTCTAATCAGGGTGACAAACGACAATCACTTGTCCTCGAACAGGAAAAAGATCCTGAGATCTCCTGTTTGTTTCAGAGGGCCAGTAGTGAAACTGAAACCACTGAAGTACATGTCTGTTATTTCACTAAAAATGGAATTCTTATGAGAAAATGGAGACCTCCCGAGGTATCTGCTGGTGACGAGTGGTCAGTGAACTATCAAATTGTAGTTCCAAAATCTTACAGACAGGAAATACTTAGTTTGGCCCATGAAACTCCTCTGGCTGGTCTTTTAGGGACAAATAAAACTTATCACAAGATCTTGACTCACTTTTATTGGCCAAAAATCAAAGGTCATATTTGTAAATACTGTAGATCTTGTCATACTTGTCAAATGTTAGGAAACCCAATCAGAAGATACCTAAGGCTCATCTGCAACCAATTCCTGCATTTGACGAACCATTTAGCAGAATAATGGTAGATTATGTTGGTTCCTTACCTAAGACTAAGTCAGGCAACCAATATTTGTTGACCATTATGTGTGCGTCAACAAGATTCCCAGAGGCAATTCCTTTGAGAAATATTAAAACCAAAAGTATAGTAAAAGCTTTGATAAAGTTTTTTTTTTTCACTCTGTTTGGCCTTCCAAAATCTGTCCAATCGAATCAAGGGTTAGATTTTATGTCTGGAATTTTCCAGCAAGTTATATATGAATTAGGCATTCAACAAGTCGAATCTTCTGCCTATCACTCTGAGAACCAAGGGGCTTTAGAAAGATTTCATCAGACTTTGAAAAATATGATTCGATCATATTGCTTTGATACGGGTAAAGATTGGGATGAAGGCATTCATTTACTTTTGTTTGCTGTTAGGGAGTCAGTTCAAGAATCTTTAGGATTCAGTCCCTTTCAACTAGTTTCGGACACACTGTGCGTGGACCATTGAAGTTGTTGAAATAGAAAATTCTTACTAATGAAGATACTGAACTTAATCTTCTTGATTATGTATCTAATTTTGAGTACAAGTTGTCAAAGGCTTGTGAGGTCGCTAGAGCGAATCTGCACTCTACTCAGTCAAAAATGAAAGTTAGATATGATAAAAACTCGAAGGAAAGGAGTTTTCAACCTGGTGATAGAGTTCTAGCTCTCTTGCTCATTCTTCAAAATTTTCTTCAAATTAGATTTTACGGCCCTTACAAAGTTAAGAAGAAAATGAATGAGTTAAATTATAATAATAGTGCTCTGATGTAAATAAATTAATGGAGTACCAGTATATTGAAAGAGCTAGCCAAGTAAATCATGCAATTAATTTAGTTGTACCTGTCCCACTCACTGAGGAATTAATAAGTGAAGGAATTCAATCGGACTCTACTGATTTTGGAGCGACAAATCTTCGGAATTCGGACATTCTGAAAATTCTGGACCTGAAACTTTCAAATTTGCAAGAACAAGAAAGGAATTAACTTAAACAGTTATTATTTGAATATGAGCACTTATTTCCAGATGTTCCTACAAGGACAAACAAAATTTTTCATGATGTTGAAATTGTGAATTCCAAACCTGTGAAACAACACCCATACAGGATGAACCGTCTCAAACAGGAATACTTGAAAAAGGAAATTCAGTATTTGCTGGAGAATGATTCCATAGAGCCCAGTAAAAGTGACCGGAGTTCACCATGTATACTTGTTCCGAAACCAGATCCAACTTTCTCTACGTGCACTGATTATAGGAATTGAACAGTATGACAAAGACAGATTCATTTCCATTACCAAGAATCGATGATTGCATTGATAAAATTGGAAATGCAAAGTATGTCACCAAATTTGACATTCTGAAAGGATTTGGGCAAATTCCACTAACGAAAGGGACAAAGGAAATTTCGGCATTCGTGACTCCAGATGGACTCTATCAATATAAAGTAATGCTGTTCGGGATGAAGGGTTCTCCAAGTACTTTTCAACGTTTGATGAATATGATTACCTCTGGTATGGATAATTGTGATGCTTACATTGATAATGTCATCATCTACAACGATGCCTGGAAAGAACATCTAGCAACGATTCGGAAATTCTTTGACAGATTCACTGATGCTAGTTTGACAATCAATTTATCTAAAAGTGAGTTCTGCCGTGCTTGTGTAACTTTTTTAGGACATATTGTGGGACATGGTCAAGTTAAACCTATAGATGCTAAAGTCAAGGCTATCTCTGAATTCCCTATGACTGTCAGTAAAAAGCAACTGATGCGATTTTTAGATATGGCTGGATACTATCGGAAATTTTGTTCTAATTTTTTCTAATATTGCTGAACCCCTGACAAACTTGTTGAGCAAGAAAAAACAGGTGTCTTTGGACTGAAAAATGTCAGGAGGCTTTTGATAGGTTAAAAGCCATACTTAAACGTGCACCGGTTCTTACAGCTCCAAATGTCAGTCAACCATTTAAACTATCTGTTGATACAAGTGATGTTGGGGTTGGAGCAGTATTGATTCAAGAAGATAGAAATGGTGTTGATCATCCAGTGTGCTATTTTTCAAAGAAATTAAATAAGCACCAAAGAAATTACTCAACAATCGAGGAGCAATGTTTGGCTTTAATACTGGCATTACTGCATTTTGAGATTTACATTAGTTCAGCTCCTTCTCTGGTTGTTGTGTTTAGTGATAACAACCCCCTTACTTTCATCGACAAGATGAAAAATAAAAATCAAAGATTATTAAGGTGGAGTTTGTTTTTACAAGAATATAATCTTGACATCAGGCACATCAAGGGAAAAGACAATTTATTTGCAGATGCACTTTCCCGTGTATATAATTATTATTTCATGTACACTTTGTTTAATTCATAGGAGTTCTTCTTATGTAATTTTTTGACCTTATGTATAATTTACATATGGTAATAAGAAAGCTTTATTACATAAATCTTTCTTTTTCATTATGGAGGAAGTGTTACGTACATGTAATTTAATTACTTTTATGTTAGTTTTATATTTTTATTTTATTGTATTTCATCACGTTATTGTAATGATGACTTTTATTCACTGGATCTGACTTTTTTTCTAGAAAATTCAGTTCAGTTCTTTTAGCCTGATTAGAACGCAAAAGTATTGCTACATTATATTTTTAGCTGGCCTTGGTTCAAAATTTGGTAAACACTGAGTAAAAATGATTGATCATTACCATGGTCATGTTCAGCCCACGTGTTAGCTCTGATGTAAACAGCTTATTTTTAAATTCATTTCCAGTGTGAGAATGATTGATTCTTCGCTAAGGATATAGTAGCCTTCGTGCTAATTGACATATATTTTTTACTGCGCTGTTCGCACAGAGTGATCGCGTGACCCATCACGCGGGTCTGAAATTGCGTTTTTGGTTGGGTTTAAATACTTATTCTCAGTGTTTTTGAGTGAGTTGTAAATTATACCTTCAGGCTGAAAGGTATTCCTGTTGTTGCCATGTGAATTGAGTTTTTTGATTTAAAATAATTTATTCACCCTGGAAAATACTCTTCTTCATCGAAATTCTTTCACAAAGACACTTACTAAATTATTCGGAATTCAAAAGCCGGAATTATATTCTTGGTGACTCAACAAGGAACTGTCGACACATCAGCACAAACTGGTTATAGAGGACGTCATCGCCTTCCATCTTTGAGCTTCATCGAGATTCGAACTTGGATTCAATTAGAACGTTTTAGTGATAGGACTTATATTTTTAAATTCTAAGATTAATTTTTGGATTAGATTCACAAACCGTAAGTCCTTTTTCATATTTTTACCTTGTTTTCTAGGGAAATAAATTATTTTGTTAAAATTTAGAAAGCTTGTTGGCTTCGCTCTTTTCTTTGTTACGTTGTACGAGGGTAGTCACGTAACACTACTCGAGCTTCAGAGGAATGGTCTGCCGATGTAGCCATGTCAAAGTCATTCGTGAAAATTGCTTCTCCATAAACATGTACAACTCCCCATTATCAGTAGCTAATCCAGAGTACAGCTCTGAGTAAGAACCCTGTCAGTGCCTTAGATGTCACACCCATCTCACACCCATAAATACGTCCTAGCTCTACTGACAATCTGGGTGAATGTTTTCCCTCTCTCACTAAATTCAACACTTCTAATTCGCTTACCCATCTCTCTCTCTCTCTCTCTCTCTCTCTCTCTCTCTCTCTCTATATATATATATATATATATATATATATATATATATATATATATATATATATATATATATATATATATATATATATATAACGAAGAAAGAGCCCAAAAGCAAAAGTGTAAACAAGGAAAAAAAGCATAGCAATGCCCCGTTGAATACCAAAATAATGCATAACTATTTTAGCGTTATGCACGCTTGAGTGGCATCATGATAGGTCCTACAGGGGAAGATCAAATATTCACTCACTCCGCTTGAATTATCTTGTCAGGAAGGTCACAGTCTGAAACAGAAAAGTAAAAAATGGTCAAGACTCACATAAACCAATGGCAACTCGCCGCCTAATCAAGTCTCGCTACTGACACCATTGCAACATAATGGTGCAGGTATGTTTTGGATTTTAGAATGACACATACCAAGAGCAAGTTGACCAGTTTATTTATGATACAAGTAACATATGCGTAATTACTGGCAATTTAGACTAATAACCTTTCATCAATCATATATACACATATTAAACTGAATCATTTGAATACGTATCCTACACATGCACACTAAGTTCACCAACAGATACGAAAATAGTACCTACCTTTGGCGGTTACGATCAATGCATGAATTTATAAACAGATATATATATATATATATATATATATAATTTATACAATGAGTGGTATATCATTGATACAGCGTACATACTGTACATATATTTTATTTATATCACATACAAATACATATATTTGCCCTTTGAACGGAGTTCAGATTTAATACAGGCAGCCGTGTAATGACCTAGTGAATGAACTCCTCACATCCCCGAATGTGTCCGCTACAAAATGTAGTTCTCTGCCTTAGTGGCTATTTACAATCACTTCTGCATACTGATAAGTTGATTGTTTTCTGTTCTTGGTTTCTATTTTTCTCCACATTTATTAAATCAATATAATACACACTTACTATTTAAACATGAAAGATGGCTGTAATGATAAAAGTAGGGCAGTAGCAACACTTGGATAGCTACACCATTCAAATACCGGCTCATGGAAATTAATGTGGAATAGAAACTAAGCCAACTGACGAACCAACAAGAGGTAATTAAAATATTTTAATATATTTACAGTTGATCTAAGTCATTATTCAGCTTTAGCAACAGTACAACCGACCCACAAACTCTCTCTCTCTCTCTCTCTCT
>JAECUM010014038.1:0-31975 GCA_016617855.1 Megalonaias nervosa | reverse complement strand
TAAATGTCAACAATGAACACAAATTAAGCAAGCTGAATCCAACATGAAAATGTTCCGACAAGTTATTCGGGTTCAAACTCTCTTATAACAATCCTCGGAAATCGCTGCAGGAAAGACTTCTCTACACATAGGTCTCTAACATCAAGACAACACATGTAACACAGGACCATTCCTGTTTACCCGAAAAACTCAGGTCTGGAGTTTGCGTTTTCATCTGGAACAACACGTCTCCAAATCAACCTTAGTGCACCACTTGCAATATATTTTTCGACTCGGTCTCGGTTAGCCGATCCTATCTTCTTACAACTAATTCGCTACTAATGGACCAATACTACAGCCACCGAACATAGACATAAGAGAATCTACTCCCAAAGCAAAAGTATGGAACATCATCACATAATGATTCACCTATACTGTGGTGTGCAATAATCATTATTTCATGCTGCTAATTACTGACATGTGTTATGAATTGTCCTTCAGAACTTCACAAATGGACACGATTCCATCTAAGCAGACAATTCAAACTATACATGATGGAACCCACACTGGACCATTGTGATTGTCAAGATCGTAGCGAACAATCTTTAAAATACACTGTACGAAGCAATTTCCAACTGGCAAGTCGCTAGCAGGTCAAAGACAATACAACACAGGAACCTTCCTGTTTAACACCGAGGTTAGAGAATACGTTCTTCAGAGAATAACACGTCTCTTACGAACCTCAAAAACAAGTCAACCATGACTTCAACGCCCAACTGGCGCGACAACACATTGTAGTCCACAGACCAATGCTAGACCTGACACTGCCGTCACTCAACTTTTCACAACATGTACCAAATCTACAGGGACAGAAAAAAACGTCCACTAATATCCAAACAGTCATACATAACACCACCACCTTCCCTTCTCAATTTTGGTCTGCTTCACTCACAGCACAAACCAAACGTAAAATTATAAGCAAACGAGGAAAAGCAACCAAGTGTCAACATTACGTAAAATTATAAACAAACCAGGCAAAGTAAACAAGTGTCAACATAAGTGCAGCACAACAACTAATCCAACATGGAACAAGGACCCAGCAACAAAGTGAAACTACTTAACAGGAATAGACGGGACGCCAATAAACTTAGCAAACTCACCAGAAAGATGAGAAAAACCACCCCGACAGATGCCCAAAAAACAAACAAACCTAGCACTACATTAGCAAGGAGCCATGAATCTCCCAGCACTATCAACATAGGGACATATCGATCCACGACAACAACAAAAGAGATCACCAAAACAATCTTAGATGGCACAGCAAGAAGATACATCAAACAAAACACTGCACTGGCAAAGGCACCAATTACCACCCTTGAAGAAGCACTAAATGAAATCGAAGCTACAAGACGGTGGAAACCATTGAGAATACAAGTGCAAACGGAAATCAAAATAACAAAAGAATGTAATACAGTGGACAAACCAACGACACCAATGTAAACACCAGGGCACGCAAACGACAACATAACAACAACGAACACACTACTACCAATAATAACCCACAACAACAATGAGACAACAGCAACAACAACACCACCAACGGAGGGGGAAAATAACAAGAAAAAGGAAAATGATACCAGAAATGGGGATATAACACCCCCAAGAAAGAGGAAACGAAAAACCAACAACAGCAACAGCAACAACATTAAAGACAACATTAAAAACACGAGACGAGAACACACTATCCATAACGCCAAAAAAAAGATAAATGACACCGTAAATAGGGATGCAACACCATCAGGAAACATCAAACGGAAAACCAATAACAACAACAACATTAATGACAACAAAAACAACAGAAAAAGAAAATGCTCCATCCACAACAGCCAAAAGGCAGGACCCTCCACACATATCCCATCAAAGGAAAATTTAAGAAATAACAAAAGACCTACAAGAAAACGAAGAAGAACAAATACAACAAAAACAACAAAAAGAAAGAAACGCCATTTGCCAAGCTACACTAGAATATGAGGAAAACGCCATAACACCGAAAGGAAAACAGCCAGCCAAAGGAGCGCCCAAAATCAAGACAACACTCAACACAAAGAAACGAACAACACCAAACCAAGACAACACCACAGAAGTCAACACAAACGACAACACCAACACAGGGAACAACAACACCGATGACAATGCAAAGACGCACGAATATCGTTCACCATACTTGACTCTAACAACAAAATACCAACAACAACAACAACAACAACAGAAACCGTAAGACACATGATAAGAAACGAACCCACAGCCTCAAGGGCACAGGAAAGCAACAACAAGGCAGAAGAAAAGAACACTCTACTACCAATAATATCACCCGACAACAATGTAAAAGGAAAATGATAACAGAAATGGGAATATAACACGCCAAGAAACAGGAAACGAAAAGCCAACAACAACAACAGCAACAACAATAAAGATAACATTAAAAAAACACAGACAAGAATACACCATCCATAACAGTCAAGAAGCAGGAACATCTGCACACATCACAACAAAAGAGATTTAAGAAATAGAAAAGCACTTCAAGGCAGCGAACAAAGACAAAAACAACAAAACATCACTTATCATAACATACCGGAATATGAGGACCACGCCATAACACCGAAAGGAAAACAGCCAATCAAAGGAGCACCCAAAATCAAGAAAACACAAACAAACGAATATCAGTAAAACGAGACAACATCACAGAAGTCAAAACAAACAACATCACCTACCCAGACAACAACAACGCCGATGACAATGCAAAGATGCACGAACATCATCCAACATACTTAACTCTATTTCCAACCCAAAACATCAAAGTACCAACAACAACAACAACTACAGGAAAAGAAAACCAAAAGGGAAAGATAAATGACACCGAAAATGGGAGTGCAACACCATCAGGAAACAAGAAAGGAAAAGCCACCACCAACAACAACCTCAATGGCGACAGTATCAACAGCAAAAAAAAAATAAAAAAATACACCATCTATAACCGCCAAGAGGGAGGACCCTCCACACACAACACACACAAGGAAATGGAAGAAATAGCAAAAACCCTACAAGAAAGCGAAGAAAAACAAATCCAACAAAAACAACAAAAAGAAACAAACACCATTTGCCGAGCTAAACTAGAATATGAGGACCACACCACAACACCCAAAGGAAAACATCCACTCAAAGGAACACCCAAAATCAAAAGAACAAACAATACAAACGAACGAGAACCAACAAATAGAATCAGCATCATAAAAACCAAAACAAACAACACCTTCAACAAAAACGCAGGTGACGACAATAACAATGAAATACCAATGAAACACAAATATCATCCGTCACAATTAACGCTATTCATTAGCAGCCGCAACAAAAAATTCCTCCAAATAAATACCAAAACCCTGGCAACAACTTTAATGCAACAACATAGGGATACATTCAAGATAGTGAGACCACGAAGCAAAAAACATCATCATATGGTGCAGCTCTAAGAACCAGGTAACCAAATAGCAGAAAATTACTCAAATCGCAGGGATGAAAGTCACAGTTAAAAAACATCAAGCAAACTATACACCCAAAAATTACAACAAACAACCATCCAACCTCAACAACTCACAAGCACATGGCAAAGGCGCAGGTAAAGACCAAGCAAATACTACCCAAGTTGACAACGCTGTCCCATCACCAACAGACACACAGCTTGAAGCACAAGAAACAAAACAAAACAGCCACAACTCAGAAAATAACCCCATAATGGATTACAATCCCACAAGACCGAACCCAAATATTACTCCGCACCAAAACCAACAACGACCCAACACCTACAATAATATGGAGCACTGCCCCAACAGACAAGGAAGCAACCAAAATTCAACAATAACCATCTCGCAATGGAATTGCAGAGGGCTAATGACAAACCACGCTAAACTAGTAGCAACAATAAACAACACCGCCCACAAACCAGATATAATATGTCTCCAGGAAACAATGTTACCAGCAACCTGCGCGAAATTACCAAAGATCAAAGAATACGATACCATCTACCATAAACACAGGGCAAACGGAAACAGAGGTGGAGGACTCGCAATATATATACACCACTCAATACCGGAAGTAACCGAACTTGATACCAAAGTCGACACTGAAAACAATCACATCGAACATCAAGAAATCTTAATGAAAATAGGAAATAAAACTATCGCAATCTATAACACCTACGACCCCCCCAGCCCACAAGATAAACCCCACAAATAGTTTCCGACAAATCTTCCAACAAAGAAACAAATACAGCATTATCTGCGGGGACTTCAACGCGCACAGCAAAGAATGGAGAGGGAAACACACGGACACAAGGGGAAAAAGGGTGGAAAAATACGACAGAAACAACCAACTTCTTATACTAAACACAGGAACACCTAAAAGAATAAACCCTACGACTGGAAACCTCACAGCACTGGACCTGACACTTGCTACACCATCAATAGCACAAATAGCAGATTGGGAAGTACAACAACAAAGTACCTTGGGTAGTGACCACTTCCCAATAAGCACAACCATATATCTACAAAGCCCAAGAGAACAACCACGAAACCCACAAAAATGGAAAATAGAACAAGCAGACTGGAACCAGTTCCAAACAACACTGCAAAATATACATACTGAAGACCTACAAAGCACTGACACTAACACATATTACAACGACATTAGAAAAGTTATACACGAAGCAGCACAAGAGTCAATACCAAAAACAAGCGGAAGGAGAAGAAAAGACCAGCTACCATGGTGGACAGACGAATGTAAAAAGGCAATCCAAGAAAGAAAACGCGCACTTAACCGATTCTGACACACAAAACTATCTACCGACCTCGTCGCATATAAACAACAAGAGACCATTGTAAAAGCAGTTCTTAAAGAAGCCAAACAAAAATCCTGGAAAGAATACTGCTCCACGCTCACACATCGCACCAAATCCAAAGAAGTATGGGCAAAAATTAAGGCTATCAGAGGAAACGCACCTAAATCAACACCAAAAATAGCAGGAACACAAACTAACAAGGAAAGGGCAGAACTACTAGTACAACGCTTCCCCCATGCTAGTAGTAACATAAACCATACACAGACATTTATGACATGAAGACAACTCATAGAGGACAAATACCCCCACATATTTACAGACCAGTGCGCAGAACAAATCAGCAACAGCTCTCCACTAAACGACTACTTTACACTACATGAATGGAAACAAGCCCTACAAAACAAAAAATCCACCGCACCAGGCGAAGATAACCTTGGATACACCATATACAAACAACTACCACCAAACATGCAAAGGATAGCAATAGACATGATAAACTAATATGGAAAACAGGAAACATACGAACATCATGGAAAAAAGCAGTCCTCATACCAATACCAAAACCCAGAAAAGATCCAAAACTGGCTACCTCATACAGACCTATCTCCCTAACAAACTCCATATGCAAAATCATGGAAACAATGATAACAAATAGGATTAAACAGCACATGGACGCAAACAACCTAATGATCGAAAACCAGAACGGATTCCGTAACAAACGATCCACAATCGACCAACTGATCAGACTAGAAGCAGACATTAAACTAGCCTTTGATGCTAAGCAAAAATCACAAACACATCTCATTGCCATCTTCATAAACCTTGAAAAAGCATTCGACCTTGTCTGGAACAAAGGTCTCATCTCTAAATGAAACCACTATGGAATCAACGGAAGGATGCATCGATGGATAGCGAACTTCCTCACGGGACGACAAATCAAAACTAGAATAGGCGACAAAACCTCAAACATATACACACTAGACAACGGAACACCACAAAGGAGTGTAATAAGCACTACGCTCTTCAACATAATGGTCAACAACCTCACCGAATACACCGACAACTCCACTAGTCTGTCCCAGTTCGCCGACGACAGCGGAATTTGGAAAGCGGGAAATCCTAACAACCAAACATACCACAACCAACTACAGAAAAATCTCGACTCAATATCAAGATTGGCGACCAACTGGGGCTTCAAAATCTCCATCGAAAAAACAGTTGGAATGCTCTTCTCTCCAACAAACAAACGCAAGCCCCAACACCCAACCTTATACCTATAAGGAACACCAATTGCTTTCGTCAAGCAAACGTGCTTTCTAGGAATGACACTAGATGAAAACCTCACTTGGACCTACCACATCGAAGACCTAATCAGCAAATGCAAACAAGACCTTAACTTACTAAAAGATTTAAAAGGAACATCATGGGGAGCAGACCAGCATACACTACTTATGCTTAACAGGGCCCTAATCAGAGCTAAACTAGACTATGGATGTCAAATATATGACTCGGCAAACAAAGACCTCCTTCAAATGTTAAACAGCATCCAATACAAGGCACTCAGAATATGCACAGGGGTACTACCAAACACCTCAAAGGATGAACTCCAGATACTTACGGGAGAGCTACCCCTACACATCTGAAGAGAAGAACGTGTCTTACGATATGCTATTAGAAACCCCGTTCACCCAGACAACAATGCAGCTAGAACAGCTATCAGGAACTGCTAGAGGCCATTCAGCACAAAACTTGTACCCAACCCCCTGCTTGCAAGAAAGTCCACATGCCGAAAGAAGACATGCAACTAGCAGCAATTCAGGCAGAACGACATAAAATCTACGACCCCACGCCGTGGAAGAACAACGCACCCACAATAAACCTTACAGTGAAGACACTTGAACATAAACAGCACAACCCCTGGAAACTCCTGACTACAATCGCTAACATCTTATAGGAACAATATGCTCTACATACAGAAATCTACACAGATGACTCCAAATCCCAAGAACTCAACAGAACAGCAGCAGCGGTCATAGTGCCAGAACTACACACCGAAATCGGAGCTAGACTACCCGACGGATGTTCCATTTACACAGCGGAATTTTGGGCAATAAAAAGAGCATTGACATGGATAAAAACCCAAACCAACAAAAGGCATGTAATTATCACAGATTCATTAAGTGTCCTGAAATCCCTAGAAACAGGCTCATCTACAAGCCGGGGTAACATGCTACAGGAAGCAATGTGTATACTACAAGAACTGGAACTGAACCAGTTCAAAGTGGAATTCCTATGGGTACCTTCCCATATCAACCTATCTGGCAATTACAAAGCTGATCTCGCAGCCAAACAAAGTCTTCAACACAGTGAAATCCAAAACATTGACTACAGCGTCGAAGAACTATACAACAAGGTAAAACAGCAGATAAACCCAAAATGGCAACAGCATTGGGACAACTCCGACAAAGGCAGGCACCTATACCAACTACAAAAAGAAGCAACCAGAAGCATCAGGATGACCAAAAGACTGCAAAATAACGAACAACAAGTTATCGACAGAATTAAAACAGGGAAAACACTCCTACAAACCAGCTATGGAAAACACATAACGAACCAACAAAACGACAGCACAAACTGTCCGCATTGCGCAGAACTGGAAACACTCCACCACATATTCAATGACTGCAACAAATACCACATTCAGAGAAACAACTTCAAGGAATACCAAAAACGAATCGGATCACCAACAACATACCCAGCAATATTGGATAAAACCAAGACCAAAAACCTAGAGACAACCTACAACAGCATTATCCTGTTCCTGAAGGAAATTGACAAACTCAAACAGATATAATTAAGACATACCACCAGTAGCACACAAGAACGAACAAAGCCATAATACAATGTACAAATAAAATGGACTATGGCCTGGGGCCAGCCAAACGGCAAGTCCAAACACGAAACATAAACCCACACTACAAAGACATATGCCACACGACCAGCTGTATAGCAAATTCATAGCAACAAAACAAATAACCTTAAACACCTAGGACACAAAAAATAAAAAAAAAATAAACATATAACATACACACAGGTAAGAACAGCGTGCCACCTGCTACCCCAACATATTCTCTGCATGAAAACACCCGATACCTAAGCAGCCCGACGGGATATCTCCCCGGCATGATCTCACCATACTCACTAACACCTATATCTTGGGAAATATATATATATATATATATATATATATATATATATATATATATATATATATATATATATATATATATATATAAATCCCCCCTTACAACATATAAACCACTCTTCTACACTTCCTTCTTACACTTTCGTACTACATGCATGAAACTAAACCAAAGACATTAGGACAATAACCTGACGTATACAAAACAAGGAAAGAGGATGCAAAAGAGAGGGGAACACAACACACCACCTAAAACGGTCGGATAAAGATCTACCGACGACCACGACAACAACAGAAAACAAAGGAACCAAGAAAAGGAAGAACAAGAGGGAAACAGCAAAGTCGTACCAACCTCTCAACCGAGGCAGAACAAAGATCTTCCACTAAAGCCTGCGACACCAGGAAAGAAGACATGGAGGAGAGTGTACCTCCTTACTTTTCTTCAGTTTATTACTTTATTTATTTCATTATTTATTTAATTATATATATATATATATATATATATATATATATATATATATATATATATATATATATATATATACTTTATTTAAATCTCTATATATTTATCTGTTCATTCATTGATTTAGTTATTTATTTATCCATTTACACTTCTTCTAATCATTTTACTGATTTTATTTAATTATCTTTATTTCATTCTCTATTTTATTTATTTATGTCTTTAATTATCCATTTTACTCATTTAGTCTATTTAACTTAATATCGGACAAGCAAAATGGCTATGTAGCAGGGAAGGACTACCCGCTATGCCATAAATCAAAGGAAGTATAAACTCTTGGAGCTGTCCAGGAAGCTCTACCTGCTGCCCCAGCCCCCACCCGAAAACAGGCATGATACTCCAGCCTACCACCCACTTTCCCCATCCGGACAAGCAAACCAAAAAGGATGCGGGGGCCATAAAACTGGTGCTAGGGAAAACAGACTAGCAAATACCTAAGTGGGATCCTGACGTCAACAAGCCAGTGTTGACCAAAGATTTCCCACTATGGTCCCAGCATCAGGTCAGAACGGGGGGGGGGGGGACTCGAATCGGACAAGCGGTGAAGTAGCTGGGAAGCTCTACCCGTTACAACACATTTCAAAGGAAATCTTAAAACATGGAGCAGTCCAGGAAGCTCTACCTGCTGCTCCAATATCTCCCTTCCCCCAAGCAACAAAAGCGTACGGGACAAGCAAAAACTAACCAGATCGAAGTACAATTCCTCCTCGAAAGAAGGAGCTATTGTCGTTCCAACTCGAACTGGCCAAGCCGTGAAGTAACAAGAGAAGTTCTACCCACGACTTCACAAATCAATGGAAATCCCCACCCCATGTAGCAGTCCAGGAAGTTCTACCTGCTGCTACAAACATCCCTATCCTCACACCTACCCGCAAAGACAAGCGAAAAGACGGGCATAAAACGGGTGCTAGGGAAAACATACTAGCAAATACCCGGGTGGGATCCTGATATCGGCAAGCCAGTGTTGATTACAGATTTCCCACTAAGAACCTGTTTTCGAGGCGAAATTGTGGGAGTTGAGGAGAGAGAGTCCCCCCTATTCATAACCATGGGAGTCTTCATTTTGGTGTTTCAAGAACGACAAGATAACAGTATCGATCCTTTGGCTCCACCGTTCAAAACAACAACCCTCAAAACCTACGCGCAAATAACGCTAATGGGATGGCTAAGATCCTGCAGATTGGAAACTTTTTATACAAACGCACAAGTACGCCAAGTACACAAAATTCTAACTTATCAAATTATTCAAAATTCACAACTCCAAGCACTAGAACAATTGCACAGGTGGCTTACACATCAGTGGTATAGGGCTGTCCACTAGAAAAACTGGACACAATTTGACCAAACTGTCCGGTCTTGGCGTTGGGCTGGTGCGCGGCGCGCGGTTGCGGGTTTGGTGGTGCTCTTGGGGTTGTCTCGGGCGCCTTGCGGTGGCGTTTTGCTCTGCCTCTTCCTGGGATCCTTTCCGCCTTTCGTCGCTGCCAGACTCAAATGCAAAGTTCGGCGACGCACAAAATAGGAGGCTGTGATGGCACCATGCTCATACCTCAGACAGACTGAAAAGCCCAGCCCGGGGCAAAGAGCCCAGCCCGGGGCTATAACCAGTCCCAAAAGCACTCGAATGCATAGGCGAATTTAATCATTAAAGCAAGCAAGTAATGCAAGTGACAAAATCCACACACTGGATCATCAACTTTCGACCTCGCCAGACGTGCTCCACGCCGCTGCGGGGAAATCGCCTAAAAATCGCAAAAATCACAAATTCGCTCTACAACAGACCAAGGAAATACGACAGAACAGACAAATCTACAAGATTCGGGAGCAATTACAGACAATATTGATATATTCAGCCGAAATTAACAACCGACTAACAAGACAGGCACACAGCTGCCGTAGCAGGGAGCCTTCCTCCACCACAAAGAACAAAGGAATCCTGACCGACCGTTGACGGCAGTAAACCGATACCGGACTTAAACTGACTGTGCCTTGCGCTAACTCCCATAAGGTAAAGAGAATATTTATTCACAATAACACATAACTAACAATAACTAACAACACAGAAATACCTTATTAATAAATACCTTGTTACTACTGTTTTGACTCTGACAACCTAATAACTCAGTCCCCACATATAACAATACTAACCAGTCTTCACTAATAACCACTCTACCAAAGCCTACAATAAAAATACACACGCACCGACTAAGCTTGTTTGTATTACACAACTCCTGAAACGTTTTACGTATATATTTAAGCGATCGTCAAATCAAAAACTACTTAACCAACACTAGCAATACATCCAAATTCCAACGAGCGCTACAACAAAACAACCAATCATATTCGACCTTATATTTACAAGTAAGCTCGCTATAGAATACTAAACTGTTACAAGAGGATATAGCTATTCAACACTATCCTATTGTAGAAATACGGAGTCAAATCAACAACCAAACTCCAAAAAAAGCGCCAAACCTAACAGCCAATCAGATTCAGCCTTATACTAACAAACAAGCCCAATATATAATATCAACTTGTAACACGCTCCTATAGCTAACCGGGCTTAAACTTTATTAGAAATACAGAACCAGATTCCAACAATTAACCCGATTCGCCCTTCTATCTAATAACAGGTTCACAGTGTACAACTAAAGTGTAACAAGCATCTATAACAAGAGACCTCAATTTTGCACTGGGAATACATTACAACCCTAAAGCAAGCAAAACTGCGACCAATCAAATTCGATCTAATAAACACAAATAAGCCAAATATATAAAGCTCACGAGTAACGAACAATCCTCTTCAGTAATAACACACATCCACAATAACTCTTCATACACCCCTACCCAATACGTAGTCAAACAAAATAAACACGCGTAAATAAGCAAGACTTATATGAACATAGGGATATATGATCTACAGCTGTTACACACTACTTAAACACATATTAGGTGATAAAAATAGATTATATATATCTAAATCTATAAATCGCATTACGCAAATACTAAAAGCAAACAGCCAGACTCGTCCTCATATATACAAGAAAGCTTAATATACAATATTAAATTCCAACAAACGCCTAAAGCTAATTAACCCTATTCTATAATAGAGACACATAGCCAAATACCAACAGCCAAATACTAATAAAGCGCCAAAACCAATCAACCAATCAAATTTGACCTTATATTTACAACCAAGCTCACAACACAATACCAAATTGTAACAAGTATCCTAAGCACTCCCAACCGTTTCTATAGTAGAGATACAGAGCCTGAACCCAACAACCAATCAGAATTGCCCTTGTATTTAACAACAGACTTATTGGGAAATACTAAACAGTAACAAGCAACTATAACAAAAGACCTCAGTCTTAGACTGGAGATACCCCCACAGCAACAAAACCAACCCAAACCAGTGACCAACCAAATTCGACCTTACATTCGTAAACACGACCAGACTATAAAGACCAAGAGTAACGAACAATTTCAGTTGCTATTCACACACGCATACAATAAATCATATGTATACCCCCACCCATACACAGTCACACACTAAAAACAAATTAGCACGTAAACAAACAAGGTATATAGTTAGTTCATATTTTTTGCATGAACTTAAAGATTCCATCTGAACAGTAGAGACCCACAACTTAACATAATCTTCAGAGATAATTATCTATTTATATAGCTATATATATATATATATATATATATATATATATATATATAATCCGTATTACGTAAAATTATAAGCAAACCAGGTAAAGTAACCAAGTGTCAACATTACGTAAAATTATAAACAAACCAGGCAAAGTAAACAAGTGTCAACATAAGTGCAAAACGACAATTAATTCAACAAAGTGAAACTCCTTAACAGGAATAGACGGGACGCCAATAAACTTTGCAAACTCACCAGAAAGATGAGAAAAACCACCCCGACAGATGCCCAAAAAGCAAGCAAACCTAGCACCACATTAGCAAGGAGCCAAGAATCTCCCAGCACTATCAACATAGGGACATATCGATCCACGACAACAACAAAAGAGATCACCAAAACAATCTTAGATGGAACAGCAAGATGATACATCAAACAAAACACTACATTGGCAAAGGCATCCATTACCACCCTTGAAGAAGCACTAAATGAAATCGAAGCTACAAGACGATGGAAACCATTGCGAATACAAGCGCAAACGGAAATCGAAATAACAGAAGAATGTAATACCGTGGACAAACCAACGACAACAATGCAGACACCAGGACACGCAAACGACAACGTAACAACAACAACAACACTAGAAGCCATAAGCTACAGAGGAGGGCACCACATCAACAACAATGAACCAACAACAACACGGATCGAAGAAACCACACCCAACAACACAACAACACCAACAACAACCAACATCCCACCAACAACAGAAGCCGTAAAACACATGGTAATAAACGAACCCACAACCACAAGGGCACAGGAGAGCAACAACAAGGCAGAAGAAACGAACACACAACTACCAATAATAACCCATGCCAACAATGTAATAACAGCAGCAACAAAACCACCAACGGAGAGGGAAACTAACAAGAAAAAGGAAAATGATAACAGAAATGGGAATATAACACCCCCAAGAAGCAGGAAACTAAAAGCCAACAACAACAACAGCAACAACATTAAAGACAACATTAAAAACATCAGACGAGAATACACCATCCATAACAGCCAAGAAGCAGGAACATCTGCACATATTACATCAAAATAGATGGAAGAAATAGAAAAAGGACTTCAAGACAGCGAATACGGACAACAAAAACAAATATCAATTATCATAACACACTGGAATATGAAGACCACGCCATAACACCGAAAGGAAAACAGCCAGCCAAAGGAGCGCCCAAAATCAAGACAACACTCAACACAAAGAAACGAATAACAACAAACCGAGACAACACCACAGAAGTCAAAACAAACAACAACATCAACACAGGCAGCAACAACACCGATGACAATGCAAAGACGCACGAATATCGTTCACCATACTTGACTCTATTTCCAACTCAAAACAACAAAGTACCAACAACAACAATAACAGGAAAAGAAAACAAAAAGAGAAAGATAAATGACACCGTAAATAGTGGTGCAACACCATCAGGAAACATGAAACGGAAAACCAACAACAACATTAATGACAACAATAACAACATAAAAAGAAAATACACCATCCATAACAGCCAAGAGGCAGGACCCTCCACACATATCACATCAAAAGAAATGGAAGAAATAACAAAAGACCTAGTAGTAAGATATAAGGCCGATTCTAGCGCAAGACCTCTCTCCACCCCCCTCCCCACTCTCAGAACAAATACAAATTACTTTCTCAGAGACCCTAAAACTCCCACCCCAAACGATTTTTTTTATTTTTCTCAAAACCAAGAGGCTGATTCTAGCGCAGATATAATCTTATAACTACTTGTGTACATGTAACAGATGTTGCATAAGGTAGTGTAATCAATACTCTCTCTATGAGCCAGCCACATCTAACAGCTGTCGCCTCCAAACCCTTGATGTACGCAGTATAAAAAATCAATATCTCCATATCAACCAAAGCTAGGTAATGTTTTAGTGATTACTGCAGCGTCACGTGATGTATCAAAACATTCCAGAGAACGCACACTCAGCATTCCAGAAGTATTCGCGCAGGTATATAAGGCGGTCAAATTCTCTCATAGTCATTGCGTGCTGTACTTTCAAGAGGTCGTCTTCACCGGGTGAATCAGGTAAGTGATATTATTTTATTGTTTAGATAATATTTCATACCCTCTCATTATCATACTTTTTTTGCTATTCTTTTTCATACCTACTAACTCTCATTGGTAGAATATCTGTTAACATACTGTCAATAGTACGAAACTCGCGTATTAAATCGTCCATATCATATTGTATACCACGCAAGTAAGATCGTATCTGATCAAGTAATTTTTTATAGGTGATACTAGCCGTTTGGCAACTATTTTTTTTAGTCGTGAGTCGAGGTTCTATCTTTTTACACGCTGTTTCAAGAGAAACACCAATGCCCGATATTATTAACAAAAACGGGTTTAATGATGCACCACTCGAAATTATACCAGATCCGGTCAATAACAACGGTAAATATGATATTACTCGAAGTATTTTGGTATAATATTTGTAACATTTTTTCACGCACCAAAGTTTTTTATGATAAAATTTGTAATATTGCATTAGAGCATCCACATCTTGTTTTGGAATTTCTTTTGAAATGTGATTGAAATCAAATATATATTTTTTCATTATATAATATTAGTTTACAACAATGCTGGTTCTGGTTTGATTCATTATACCTAATGATGTTAAGTAATTAATTAAAAAGTTTCAGCTATAAATTCTAGACACCACCAGTAACGTCTCGGAGGCATTTCCGTTGATATCAATGTAAAGATTTCTTTGATGTTCTTGGTTAGCATCACCAATAGAGGATTATGATATTCATTCGGTGATAATGAAGTGGCAGCATTAATTTCCGAACCGTATATAGATAACCTGTATAACCCAGTTACTTCTGCGGTATGTTCGAGTTTGTTATTTTGTGGTGTCCATGTTGATGATCCTGATGCTACTGTGTACACGATATTTTTAATCTGTCCATGTGGAATTTTAATCAGATTAGTTTTTTGAACAATAGTAGGTATTCCACTGACAATGTCGTTGAGTTTCGTGTTAATGTCGGCTAGTTTTATTTCAACGGTTGGTTGTTCCCCAAAAAATTCTTTAAAGGGTTTGTTTATGTTTCTACGAAAATTTAAGAACGTATCTACGTGTCTATAAAAAGTAGCACTAAGTGTAGTCATTTCATCACCGATTGTTTTTAACGAAGTTGAAATAGGAATTTCCTTATCATCAACATACTTTTTTGTTGCAGCATCAAAATCATATTCCGGTGTTCTAAGACTATTAATGCCGTTATTGTTCATGTTGAGAAATGCACGCATTATGCCACCGTTGGCCAATACGTACTTAGATTCTTGATCATCGACATATTTTTTTGTTGCGGCGTCTGTATCTGAGACTGGGTTTCCAAGGTCTATAATTTTATTTTGGTTCATAATAATGTGACCCGTGAATGAATCACCAGCTTTTTTGATATAATCGTTAATCGAGTTACCGGAATCTTGTATCTTACCTTGATTTGTAAAAGTAACAATATTATTAACAACCGCGGTGGGAATTCGTAGAAGTACATTTGACAGTTGTACATTACTCGTCTTTAATCGTCCTTGTTTATCCTGGAAAATAACAACTTCATTTTGATCCACACTTGTGAGATTTAATAAATTATCGATTTCATTTCTTAGCTGATCAAGAGTTGCGTACTTAGATAAGTCACCTTGATAACCTTCAGTCAATAAATCTCCTGTTAATGTTCCAAATTTTGTATAGTAACTCATTATTTATTGTCTTACATAAAATTATATAACAACGATGGCGTCGGTATTAAACTTTGATACCGAGCGGTTGGTGAAACATAAACATAACAATGAACTTCCAGATTGTCATTATCTTATTGTTGGGCGAACTGGATCGGGAAAAACAAATCTGCTTATGAACTTGCTTCTCGGCGATAATTTTAACTACGATCGAGTTTATATTTATACAATTAATCCACAACAAGATAAGTACGAGCTACTAAGCGAATATAATAACAAACTTCGTGATGATCTTGAGGCTGGTGAAGATTTTTTTATAATCAGACAGCCAGAAGATCTTATTCCAGTTAATCAACTTGATGCATCTGAACATAAGATAGTAGTTTTTGACGATATTCCGCTAAATAATACGGAGATGAATAAAATAAGATCATATTTTTCACTATCACGAAATAAAAAGTGTAATTCTGTTTATTTAGCTCAAGGTTTTTATAATGTTGACAGATTTATTCGGCGAAATACCGGTTGTTTTATATTATTTCCGGGATTGGACAATGTTGACGTCAGAAATATTGCGAACGAACAATGCGGTGACGTAACAAAAGATAAATTTATCGAACTTTATCATAAAGCTACAAAAGATAAATATAACTTCTTCTTATTTGATAAACTTACATATGATCCAACTAAAATGTTTCGCTGTTGTATTAACACTTACTTACAGTAAGGCGTTTCAATTTTATAAAATTTATATATAATAATTATGGACAAACGAGCAAAATATAGAAAACATATAGAAGATCTGAAAAAACTTGCTCAATCTCAAGCAGCATTTAAGCAAAAAGTACAACAGGCACGACGTGGACAAGTAACTGCTGCAGAAACAACAGCTACGATTCTCAAACCAGTTACTGAAGCACTTCTTGGGAAACAACCTGAAACTAAACCACTATCAGAAAAAGAACTTAAGCAACTACAAGAAAAAGGCTTGGTTGGATTAGTTAAGGAACAGCAAGAAGCAGCTGCTGAAAAAATTATTAGAAGATCTGATAAAGAAAAGTTAGATTTAGCTAGAAAACTTGTAAAACATATTGCTGATCCTGCTGCTAGACAAGCTGAACTAAGACTGCTATTAAATAATCCACTTTTACTTGAACAAAGATTAGCAGAATTAACTTCACATGAAATTAGTACTATATTAGGAAAAATATCAGAAAAAATAGAGGATATTAAAAAAGAGCAAGAAAGAGTTGGCGAGTTAACAGTAAAGTTTATGGAAGTTGGAGAGCAAAGACAATTTATTAGAAAACAAGCAAATAATAAAATAACAGATGAGGAATATAATGATTTTTTAAAAGATAATAATATAAAAGATATTGATAAAATAAGAACTTGGTCAGAAGAAAAATACGACGGACTTAATGATACATTAACTAAAATAATAACAGACAGTAATAATGCTGACAAAGAAATAAATGAAGCCATGACACGAGACGATATGTCTACGCTCTCTAATATAATAAGGAAAGGTGTTATCGCTTATACCTTTAAAATAGCAGCGGTAGATTATAGAGGAAAAGAGTATGGAAAAGGGTGGAATTTTTATAGGAAATTTAAATCAGTCGATGATAATCGAGTTAAAAACTATAAAAAATCTGTATTACCAAAAACTGGAACAGGTGTAAAAATATTTACATCAACCGCTGAAATGATAGGCTGATTAATGCTATTAATATCATCAAAAGAAGCTGGGAATGTTAGTGTTGAAATTGATAATGAAATTGTTGATATACTTGATCATCTAAGATCAGAAAATTTATTAACATCTGACGAGTATGAAACTTTACACCGCGACTTAATCTAGGCGATTTAATTTTATAAAAAATATAATAAATAACAATGTCAACAACACTATTGTTCGACTCGAGTCAAACGACAGAAAATAGCACAAACTTTTCAGTAAATTACAATCCGCTAATACAACTAGATCCTGCTAAACAATATGAGATTGGATTAATTTCCTGCACTTGTTGGAATGCCATGGCTAACGTGAAAACTGATGTTAATGATGAAATTTCATTTACTCCGGTTACAGCATCTCCAATATCTATAACAAGAAGATTAAAAATTCCACAAGGAGCTTAAAACATTTCTGATCTAAACAGGGTTATAAAAGAAATAATAACAAAAGCTGGTGGTGTGGCTGATAATTTCGAGTTGGCAGCGAATTATAACACGTTACGAGCTAGGATAACACTGAGAAATATGACTATCGGTTTTGAACCAAGAGAAAAAAGTATTTCACAACTGATAGGATTCACTGGTAAAGTTTATAGTGCTCTTGATCAGACTATTACATATGACGGTGAACTGCCAGTAAATATAACAGAAGTAAACACAATACTTGTCAATTGTTCTATTGCATCTGGATCTCACACATCAAAAGGCAGTAAGGGACAAACAATTTACAGTTTCTCACCAGAAGTTCCGCCAGGATCTCTTATGCAAATTAATCCGAGGCATATTATCTATTATCCGTTGATTGTTGAGAATCAAATCACAAGCATCACAATGCAATTAACAGATCAATCGGGGAGACAAATAGACGTGAACAACGAAATCGTTACATATTATTTACACTTACGAGTACAATAACAAAATTATTGCTACTTCGTGATTGACAGTAAAAATTATACAACCTCAAATATAATGAAACAGAGAAAAAAAATTTATCGAAGAAAAATAGTAGGAGGATTTTTTGGAAATATATTTACTAAAGTTATTGAAAATGTTCCGGGAATCGCGCGTAAAGTTGCACCAATTGCACTTGACGCAGGTAAAGCTTTTGCAACTGGAGCCGCATCTGCCGCTGGAACTGCGGTGGGACAAAAATAGCTGATAAAATAAAAGGTGATCCACCGTCTGTATCTGATATAAAACAAGCTATCTCAGAAATCGCACCAACAAAAGAAACTCAACGTGCTATGATAACAACAACGAAAAAACTTTTATCACCGAAAGGCGAGCAGATTATACAAAAATTAATATCTAAAGTAACGGCGCCGCAATAAAATTTTATATAATCTAATAAATAAAAATGTCTGTTAAAAATTATCTCGATTTAGCAGAAACTTATGACACCGATAACACTGTAACAGAATTTGAGTACGTTGAGTATCTCGATGAAAATTCTAATGAACCAAATAAAACTGGTATTAGAACATTTAATACTCGAGATGAAGATGTATTTCTACTGCCACATAAGGCAATGTTAGAAGTTTGCGGTCAGATTATGACAGTGGCCAATCCACCTGTTGCAATTGCAGCTGGAACAGAAGTAGCTCTTATAAATAACGGCTGGTGTTTATTCAAAAGTGCTAGATATCAACTAGCTAATCAAACTGTTGAGGATATTTCAAGTCACTTACAAGTTGCAAGTACAATCTTAAATATTATTTCGTTTTCTGATGATTACTCCAGATCAACTGCAACGAACATGATGTGGTTTAAAGATACTGGACGTGGTATAGCAGAATCAACCGAACTTTTCAGGAGAGGTGTTATAGTACACGGAGCTGATGCTGCTGCAGATCTTCCAATTGTGAGAAATTTTCTTATTGATAATGCTGCTGCTCTAGGTATAGCTGCACCAGCTGCAGACGCTACAAGAGTTTCTCTTACTGCAGCTTGTAATAATCTTGATATAGCACCACCAGCTGCAGGTGCAGATGCCGTTGCAATGTTAGATATAATTATTAACTCAATTGACGTAAAAAAATCCGCGTTACAATGAAGGTTTTGCTAAAAGAAAGGCACTTGCAGCAGGATCACGTCAAATTACAATGATGTTGCCATTAAGTATGATTTTCGGCTTTTGTCGCGATCATAATAAAGTATTTCGTGGAGTTAAACATACACTTATTTTAGATCGGGCAGAACAAAACGACTGCCTATTTCGATATGGCGGAGTTGATGTACAATTTATCATAAACAAACTTGCGCTGTGGATGCCGCGTATAACTCCATCGATCACAAAAGCTGCAGAACTAAATAGTATGCTTGAGAAACATACAAACAAAATTTATTTTAAGCAGCATAAAATATATCAAACAGCAGTTCCAAATACTACCGACTATACATGGCGAGTCACAACAACACCAACTGAACAACTGCCGAGGCAACTGTTTGTCGTATTTCAACAGCAAGCGCGACGTGGTAACCAACAACAAAATAATGCAATATTTGACCACGCTGATGTTAGACGTATATATGCTAGAATAAATTCGAAGCAATATCCAGATCGGGCGATAGAATGTAATTTTGCAGATGACGCTAATAAAAATATTACTCAACCTTACATGTACCTACTCGACGCAATTCAAAAATATCAAGATGTTGAGGATGGATCTCAAATATCAGCAGAGGAGTTTCGTACACTTTACCCAATATTTCATTTTGATGTTAGTAAACATAGCGAGCGAGCAGTTGACTCAACAGCTGATATTAAAATTACTTGGACATTAGGAGCAGTTTCAGCAGCGCAGTTGTACGTGTACGCGTTAGTGATCGGCGACAGATTTATTACGATAGACTCCGTTGGAGGTAAAATGACAGTCCAAGTTTAATCTGCAATCGTTATATAAGATGACAAAATATATTGTAAAAGAAATATATTTGACTGATGGTCAAGTTAAAAAATTAGCAGCTGCTGTTGCAAAGCAGAGACAGGTATCATTAAAGGTTAATCCTGGCTCTCAAACGGGTATTTTAACAAAATTAATGTTAACCAAAAATCAAGCAAATAAATACGATCGCAAAAAACTTTTTGTTTTAAATTTAAGTGCCGCACAAATAACAGCGATGTCCCACCGCATTGTGGTGGAAGGTGGTTTCTTTGGTCCGGCATTATCAGTACTAGCTAGCACTATAATACCAAAAATGTTACCGGTGTTAGGTACATTAGGACTAGCAGCAGCGTCTGGCGCAATATCTGGCGCAACGAAAAAAGCAGTTGAGGGCAGTGGAATAAAAAAATAGTTTAAAGATAAATTTTATGTGATTGATAAATATAATGCCACAACGAAAAACAAAATCGTCGAAAAAAAAGAAAACAACAAAACGTCGAAAAACAACCAAAGGAGGAATCATTCCGTTCGCTCCACTTTTAGCGGGACTAGCGGGAAGTCTACTGCCAAATCTTCTAGGAATCGGACGTGGTCTAACATTACCGGGAACACGGCCACCCCGCTAAGTAACTTTGATATACTTGATAAACTAAAATCAGTTCCCAGATTTCACGGAGTTTATTCTAAAGATGAACTCGACACCAAAGGTGTCAGCGCTGTACCGTCGCTGGGTTCATGCGTGATAAATATACAAGATTTCAATGGCGGATCCGGCACACATTGGGTAGCAGTTTATAATAACAATTATTTTGACTCGTTTGGACTTCCTCCGAGCGATGCAGTAAAAAAATATATAAACAAAAAATATAAAATAATATATTATTCGTCCAATCAACTTCAACCTGTTGGAACTTCTCCTTGCGGATATTATTGTATAATGTTCATTAAACAGATGTCAAAAGATCCTAATTTTTTAAAGTTTATTTTGCAGTTTGATAAGCAACCTTCTCACGCTAATGATGAGATTGCAATTAATTTTTGTAAAGCTATCTAAAGCTTGCAATAAATTTTATCTAATCTTACAAATATATAATGTCAACATATTGTCTCAAATGTAAAACTAAAACAGAAAATAAGGATGAGACGACGGAAAAAACAAAAAATAATAGAATGATGCTAAAAAGTATTTGTGCAATCTGTGGAAAAAGAAAAAGTATGTTTTTAAAGAAAACGTCTGGAGCTGGTTGCCCTCCTCCTGACAAAGTCAGGGAGATTATTTTAGTAGATGACTAAAACTATAGAATGATATGCAAGTGCGATTCTGACAGAGATTTATGTCTCGAGCAAAATAAAATTGTCACATACTGTCAACGTTGTAAAAACAGAGAAATAATTGGAACAGGTATAGATATACATAAATTAATTGGCAAATTACCAAAACCAAAAGGAGGTTGGACATTGCCAGGCCATAAATACACTGGACCTTATAATCCTCTTGATAAACAACTTGACGAGAACGATAATCCACTGCCAGGACAAGAACCTTATAATCAAGTTGATGCAATAGCAATGCGTCACGATATCTGTTACCGTGATCATGAAAACTCAAAATCGGATTGTGATAAAGTAATGTTGGACGAACTTCGTGATATGGAGCCGACAAATATGCGAGAACGTTTTGATAGAAGATTTGTTCAGGGAATGATTGGAGCAAAATATAAATTAGGACTCGGAAAGGAATTGTATGATGATCTCGCATCCGAACTACACAAACCTAAAAAAAAAAGTTCGCGCGACGTAAAGTTGTCGCAAATGCCGTTGATGATATCTGGGCGATAGATTTGGTTGATGTGTCAAATCTAGCAGAATTTAACGATAATAAGAAATACTTGTTTAATGTCATAGATATTTTTAGTAAATACGCGTTTAGTGTACCTGTTTCGGATAAGACAGGAACGTCGATAACTGATGCGTTAAAACAAATAATAACAAGTACAGAAAGAAAACCAAATAAAATCTGGACCGATCACGGAGCAGAATTTTTTAATAAAAAGTTTGAGCAGTTTCTAGAACAAAATAACATTAAAAATATGTTACAGGAAACGAGGGTAAAAGTGTCGTAGTAGAGCGATTTAATCGCACTCTAAACGAAAAAATACATAAATATTTGACAGCTAAAAATACTAATAAATATATTGACAATTTACAAAACATAGTTGACAAGTACAATAACATGAAACATCGAGCCACTAAACTATCGCCAAACGACGCAATTAAAAATCCGATTCTTGCAAATGAAAACATGTATCGCAGACATAAATTTGAGGTAGGTGATCGGGTTCGGATTTCTTTGACTAAAAAAACATTTGAAAAAGGATTTACTCCAAACTGGACTGAAGAAGTGTTTGTAGTTGATAAAGTACTTTTAACAATACCTGTAACATACGCGCTAAAAGATCTGGCAGGGGAACCGATCATTGGTAGTTTTTATGAACAAGAACTTCAGAAAACTGAGCAAGATGTTTTCGTTATCGAAAAAGTGATTAGGAGAAAAGGCGATAAAAGTTTAGTTAAGTGGCGTGGGTATAGTGATAAATTTAATAGCTGGGTACCAACTAAGTCAATCCAATAACGTTATTATAAATTTGTTCGTATTTCACAAGCACAGATTTACATTTGATAGTTTTACATAACGAAATTAAATGTAATTTTCTTTCATTATCGACTGGCATTAAATTAAATATCTTAGCGAAAATAAAATCGTATTTTATGCTCCTTTGCTGGCCAGTTATTTTTAGATTTAAAAACGGCCTGATAAGCTGCCAAAATATCTGTTGTTCGGCAACAGTAAAATTAAATTTTATTATTTTTTTGGCAATATGATACTTAACATTATATCGTCCAGTTGTTGGTCTGCTGTAATTTGTTCTGTCAACGATGGTGACTATTTCATCATCATCATCATTATTATTGTATAAAATATCATCTTCGCTATAGCTAGAAGATTTGTCTATTATATCGCTAGTGATTTTAACATTGTCTGCGACTTTATCGCCAGCGACTTTAACATTGTCTGCGATTGTATCTTCCGCATATATTTCAGCAAGTCGTTTCATCAAGTTCATATTATAATATACTTTTATCTAATTTATTGTTATAAGATATGACTGACGAGGTAAAATATCATCAAAAGGTTAATATATTAAATTACAAGGAACTAGCCGAAGCGGTAAGAAAATGTCTGTCGGGTTATAGTGCATATTTCGTTGACGTTATTGTTACGCAAGGTGATTCTCATAAAATATTACTAACAGCAGCAGAAAAAAATAAACTTAATGAAAATGCTTTTATAACATTAAAATTTGATCGCGATGATATTATGGCATTTGCACATAGCTGTCTTACTAAGACAGAATTACGAAATATTATTAATCATATCTAAAAACAATCCTGGCATCGTATTCACTTGAAAAATCTGATCCTGTTATTCTATCGGCAACAAATTTTACTGCCCTAGGATTTATCTTATAGTGTTTTGCCGCAGCTGAAATCGATTTAAATTTGATCTCCTCATCTGTTTCGAGGTTTAACGAAACAACAGGTTTTGCCGGATATCTAAAATTAATACCGCCACCTTGTCCTTTTCTCACATTTTCCTGCTGGGTAACTATTTCCAAATTTTCTATTCGATTATCAGTTTTTACGTTATTGATATGATTAATCACAAGACCATCGGGTATAGGTCTGTTAAACGTCTCATAAACAAAACGATGACTAAGATAACTAACTTGATCGGTTAGTGTTCCTCTGACACCTACTATGAGATACCTCGTATTTTTCATGGTACCAACAACATTTTTAGTTTTTCTATTTCTAATAACACCGCGAGCGTTAGCCTCGTATAAATCAAAGGCCGGGTGCGGCTGAAACTCGTTTTGTAAAGATAAGTTTTCGATATTGTCATCAGTAATCGAGCCATTTACTCTATAGACTCTTTGTCCTTCTGGAATATCATCGCAGAACAAAGTATAAATAAAATCTTTTCTAAACATTTCCGTTCTCTCAGCATTATCTCCATTTACACTAATCTTATAACCCGCTGGTGTTGGTTTTCCTATAGATTTTCCAGATTTTATGTTAATAACCGAACCAAGTGCATTTCCAGCGTAAAAGTTATACTTCGGATGAACATGATATTCTTCTTGCTCCTCTGCTGTCAGTCGAATATATCTCAGATTTTGTGTCATTATACTATAAGGATTTTTTATATCTCTAATTGTTTGTTCAGCTGGCGTGCAGTGAGTTATCGATTGAACAATCAATTAAACATATAATATTACACTATAGTATAGCAATGCTGAAATTGCGAGATATAGCCAAGAAGAGTCTTATGGGAGAACCTGAAAAAATAGCGACTGCCTTTACAGGATTCGACAACAGTTATCGGTTTGATAAACAAATCGTACTGGTAAATTTGACTGCAACAAATCTCTACCACCTGCTACAACCAACTGTAAAACGTGAGCTTGAAAAACACAAGGGTCTAAGACTATTAGTGCAATATCACGTTATATTTTCAAAGCTACTCGTGACAGAGAAATCGACTGACAAGGAAATCGCAGACCCTTACATTAATGCAAAATCAAGGCGTGTTTTGCTTGGGACTGATCTTTTGTCACTAGCTGATGAAATACACCAAGAAATTTGGAAAAAGGTAGAAGAATTTAGCGAATCTGGTTCGGGTTGGAAGTTTGAAACGATCAAAGAAATTTTGTTTCACACAATGAAATATGACGCATTACGCGGTAGTTTGTATATTGATCTGCCACCAAAAATAAAAAATAAAAAATGCTGCATTAACGTGAAAAACGCTGATAACAAATGTTTCCAATGGGCTGTTCTTTCTGCGCTATTTCCAGTACAAAAAGACGCTGGTCGTGTTGAGAAGTATATCAATCACGTGTCAAGATTAAATTTTAAAGATATTGACTTTCCAGTGGCAGAAAATCAAATACCAAAGTTTGAAAAGCAAAACAATGTTTCGATCAACGTTTTCGGACTAGATGAAAAAGAAAACGTCTATCCTAGGTATATTTCAGAACAAGCTTCACAATCGACTATAAACTTACTGTTTTATAGAAATCATTACGTTTGGATCAAAAACTTCAATGGACTAGTTGGCGGACAGTATAATAAACGAAAGAAGAAAACATTCTTTTGTTATCGCTGCTTACACGGTTGTAATGACCATGAAAAATTACAAAAGCATTTGCAGTACTGTAGTGACGTACAACGAATAACGATGCCGTCCAAAGAAAATAGTTTATTGCAGTTTGTCAATCACAATCACAAACTAAAAATTCCTTTGGTCATATACGCTGATTTCGAATGCTTACTTCAGCCTGTAGTTGGCGCAGAAAATAATCCCAACCAATCGAGTACAAGGAAAACTCAAAATCATGTTCCGTGTGGAGTAGCGTATAAGATAGTTTGTTGTGCTGATTCGAGATTATCTAAACCAATCACATTATATCGTGGTAAAAATCCAGCTGTTTGGCTTCTCAAGCAGTTGATTAACGAAGTTGATAACATATTTGATTGCTTGAAAATAGTAACTCCAATGATTAAACTAACACCACAACAAGAATCCAATCACGAGCAAGCGGAAATTTGCCATATTTGTGAAAAAGCTTTTGACGACAACAAAAAAGTACATGACCATTGTCATTTGACCGGTCAATATCGTGGAGCGGCCCATGATCAGTGTAATTTGAAATTTCATGCTCCAGATTTTATTCCGGTTATTCTTCACAACTTTCGAGGATATGACAGCCACATTATCGTAGAAGCTTTTGGTGATCCTGATGTAAAATCTCGTTTAAAACTCGACAACTCGATCAAGTGCATTCCAAATAATTTTGAAAAGTATATGTCAGTTACTTTAGGTAAGTTGCGTTTCATTGACAGCCTGCAGTTTATGTCAGCATCGTTAGATGAGCTAGTGAAAGGTTGTAGTAAATTTGATAACCTACAAAACTGTTTTGGAGACAAATACACTTTACTAATCAAAAAAGGAGTATTTCCATACGAGTATCTCGACGATTGGAGTAAATTTGATGAAACATCTTTACCTGACAAAGAGAAATTTTATTCGCAACTCAAAAATGAAAATATCACCGATGACGATTACAAATATGCACAAGATATCTGGAATAGATTTGATTGCAAGGCGTTTGGTGATTATCATGATTTGTACTTGAAAACTGACGTGTTATTACTAGCAGATGTTTTTGAAAGTTTTCGAGAAGTGAGTTATAATAATTACGGACTAGATCCTTGTTGGTATTTTTCTGCTCCAGGGCTGTCGTGGGATGCTCTGTTAAAGTTTAGTAAGGTAAGGTTAGAATTACTGACTGACATTGATATGTTCAATTTTATCGAAAAAGGTATCAGAGGCGGTATTAGTGTGATAACGAAGAAATATTCCGAAGCAAACAACAAGTACCTAAAAGATTACGACCCCAAGCTTCCTTCCAAGTACATAATTTATCTGGACTGCAATAATTTGTACGGTTATTCGATGGCAGAACCAATGCCGTTTGGTGGATTTCACTGGATCACGGCTGATCGATTTCTACTGGAGACAGAAAAAAAGATACCCGATGATGTCTCGTATTTCGTTGAGGTTGATCTCGATTATCCAACTTCGCTACACAAATTACATAACGATTATCCTTTCTGTGCAGAATCGATGATAATAGATTATAGTTTGTTATCTGAAGAACAACAGGCGTCAGCATCACCAAGACAAAATTCTATGGTCAAAAAATTAGTACCAAATTTGCTTAATAAACGTAATTATGTTTTGCATTATAAAGTTTTAAAACAAGCAGTCGATGCTGGTCTTGTGCTGAGGAAAGTTCATCGTGTACTAAAATTTAATCAGTCGCCGTGGATGAAAGGTTATATTAATTCGAACACTTCGAGAAGAGCTGTAGCTAAAACTGATTTTGAGAAAAACTTCTTTAAGCTTATGAACAATTCCGTTTTTGGTAAGACGATGGAGAATATTAGAAAACGCGTACATATCGAGCTAGTTAATGATATCAATCGCAGAAACAAACTTGTGTCAGACGATGATTTTGTGAGCATTAAAATTTTTAATGAGAATCTTGTCGCAATACAAAGAAGAAAAACAAATCTGAAACTAAACAAGCCGATCTATGTTGGAGCTTCCGTGTTAGATTTATCGAAGTGGCCGATGTACGATTTTCATTACAATTTTGTTAAAAATCAATGGCCGGACAGTAGATTATTGTTTACTGATACCGACTCGCTCGTATATGAAATCGAATGTGAAGACATCTATCAGAACATATACAATAATCGATATCTGTTTGATCTTTCCGATTACCCACGTAACAGTAAATTTCATGATGACACAAATAAAAAGGTTATCGGTAAGTTCAAAGATGAAATGAACTCGAGCGTTATCAGATACTTTATCGGATTGCGCAGTAAAATGTATGCCGTATTGTTAGACAATAATAAAATAACGAAAAAGGCAAAAGGTCTGCCTCGCGATTTTGTTAAAAGGTTTATGAAATTTGATGATTACAAGTACGCGCTTGATGGCGGTGTTAGTTTTATAAGAGCAATGGCTATACGGACAAACAATCATAAACTCGAAACAGATGTCATTATCAAACGTGGTTTGAGCAATTTTGATGATAAACGTTATTGCGAAAATGGGGTAGATACACTTGCACTTGGCTATTGTCACAATGATAGATCTATCATTGACATTATCTTTTCCGACTGAAATTTTATCTAAACTTAAGAAATAATGTTTGAAAATTTGACAGTGACAAATAGCTACAATAGCAAGATCAAATATCTAATGATGGACGGAAAACAATTGACAGTTGAAATTAATAATGAAACATCAGGTATATGTTTTAGTGGCGCCCGTGACAAGCTAAAACTTTCGCTCATTAAATCTGATGACAGCAAACACTTCAATTACCTCAAGCAATTGTATCAAAAGTTGCTAGCGGAATTAAAAAACTTACATAATCCAATTAGTCAGCACAAATACACTAAACTTACAATTGATCTCGATCGGTCAAAAGTATATTTTATCGACAAAAAATATCCTATTAACAAACCACAAATAACAGATTTGTTTGAGTCCCGTCGTTGTGTGAGCGGTAAAATAAAGTTTAGTCTCTATCATCGTGATAATGAAATATTTTTAATATCATCAGTTGAAACATTAATCATTGGTGATGAGGTATAAAATAATATCACTTACCTGATCTGGCCTGGTGAAGACGTCCCTTGAGCGCTCAGCACGCAATGACTATGAGAGAATTTGGCCGCCTTATATACCTGCGCGAATACTTCTGGAATGTTGAGGGGGCGTTCTCTGGAATGTTCTGATACATCACGTGACGCTGCAGTAATCACTAAAACATTACCTAGCTTTGGTTGATATGGAGATATTGATTTTTTATACTGCGTACATCAAGGGTTTGGAGGCGACAGCTGTTACATGTGGCTGGCTCATAGAGAGAGTATTGATTACACTACCTTATGCAACATCTGTTACATGTACACAAGTAGTTATAGGATTATATCTGCGCTAGAATCGGCCTCTTGGTTTTGAGAAAAAATAAAAAAAATCGTTTGGGGTGGGAGTTTTAGGGTCTCTGAGAAAGTAATTTGTATTTGTTCTGAGAGTGGGGAGGGGGGTGGAGAGAGGTCTTGCGCTAGAATCGGCCTTATCTCTTACTACTGACCTACAAGAAAGCGAAGAAGAACAAATACAACAAAAACAACAAAAAGAAACAAACACCATTTGCCAAGCTACACTAGAATATGAGGACTACGCCATAACACCGAAAGGAAAACAGCCAGCCAAATGAGCGCCCAAAATCAAGACAACACTCAACACAAAGAAACGAATAACAACAAACCGAGACAACACCACAAAAGTCACCACAAACAACATCAACAACAAAACCAACAACAACACTGATGACGGTGCAAAGACGCACGAGTATCGTTCACCATACTTGACTCTATTTCCAACTCAAAACAACAAAGTACCAACAACAATAGCAACAGAAAAATAAAACCAAAAGAAAAAGGCAAATGACACCGTAAATAGGGGTGCAACACCATCAGGAAACAAGAAACGAAAAACCAGCAACAACAACAACATTAATGACAACAATAACAACAGAAAAAGAAAATACACCATCCATAACAGCCAAGAGGCAGGACCCTCCACATATATCACATCATAGGAAATGGAAGAAATAACAAAAGCCCTACAAGAAAGCGAAGAAGAACAAATACAACAAAACCAACAAAAAGAAACAAACACCATTTGCCCACTAGAATATGAGGACCACGCCACAACACCCAAAGCAAAACATCCACTCAAAGGAGCACCCAAAATCAAGAGAACAAACAATACAAATGAACGAGTACCAACAAACCGAGTCAGCATCAAAAAAGCCTAAACAATCAACACCAACAACAAAAACACAGATAACAACAATAAGAATGGAACACCAAAAAACACAAATATCATCCAGCACATTTGACGCTGTTCATTAGTAGCCACAACGAAAAATTCCTGCGAATAAATACCAAAACCCTGGCAACAACTTTGATGCAACATCATAGCGATATGTTCAATATAATGAGACCACGCAGCAAATACATCATCATATGGTGCAACTGGTAGCCAAATACCAGAAAATTACCCAAATTGCAGGGATGGAAGTTACAGTTCAATGACATCGGGCAAACTATACACCCCAAAACTACAACAGACAACCATCCAACCTCAACAACAAGACACAGGCACATGGCAAAGTCACAGGTAATGACCAAGCAAATACTATTCATGTTCAAACCACTGTCCCATCACCAACGGCCACACAACTTGAAGCACAGGGAACAACACAAATCAGCCACAACTCAGAAAATAACCCCATAATGGATTACAACCCTACAGGAACGAACACAAATACTACTCCTCACCAAAATCAACAACAACCAAATTCCTCCAATGATAATATGGATCACCACCTCAACAGACAAGGAAACAAACAAAATTCAATAATAACCATCTGGCAATGGTATTGCAGACGACTACTTATAAACCACGCCGAATTAGTAAAAGCAATAACAACACCACCCACAAACCAGATATAATATGTCTCCAGGAAACAATGTTACCAGCAACCTGCGTGAAATTACCAAAGATCAAAGATTACGATACCAGCTATCATAAACACTGGACAAATGGAAACCGAGGTGGAGGACTCGCAATATATATACACCACTCAATACCGGAAGTAACCGAACTTGACACCAAAGTCGACACTGAAAACAATCACATCGAACATCAAGGAATCTTAATCAAAATAGGAAATAAAACTATCGCAATCTACAACATCTACGACCCCCCTACCCACACCATCAACCTCACAAACAGCCACCGACAAATCCTACACCAAAGAAACAAAAATAGCATTATCTGCGGGGACTTCAACGCGCACAACAAAGAGTGGGGAGGAAAACACACGGATACAAGGGGAAAAAGAGTGGAAAAATACGCCAGAAACAATCAGCTTCTTATACTAAATACAGGAACACCTACAAGAATAGACCCTACGACTGGAAAACTCACAACGTTGGATCTAACACTTGCTACACCATCTATGGCACAAATAATCGATTGGGAAGTACTACAACAAAGTGCCTTAGGTAGTGACCACTTTCCAATAAGTACAACCATCTACTTACAAAGCCCAAGAGAACAGCAACGTAACCCACAAAAATGGAAAGTAGAACAAGCAGACTGGAACCAATTCCAAGCAATACTGTGCAATATACATATTGAAGACATACAGAGCAACGACGCTAACACCTACTACAACAACATTACAAAAGTTATAAACGAAGCAGCGCAAGAATCAATACCAAAAACAAGCGGAAGGATAAGTAAAGGCCATATACCATGGTGGACAGATGAATGCAAAAAGGCAATCCAAGAGGAAAAAAAGGGCACTTAACCGATTCCAACACACAAAACTATCTACCGACCTCGTCGCATATAAACAACAAGAAACCATTGTAAAAGCAGTTATTAAAGAAGCCAAACAAAAACCTTGGAAAGAATACTGCTCCACGCTCACACATAGAACCAAATCCAAAGAAGTATTGGGCAAAAATTAAGGCTATCAGAGGAAACGCTCCTAAATCAACACTAAAAATAGAGGGAGCACAAACCAACCAAGAAAGGG
>JAECUM010014037.1:0-92075 GCA_016617855.1 Megalonaias nervosa | reverse complement strand
CGAACGCATACAAAACACACACCATATCTACTATCCACACCAACGTACGAGAATGCATAAAACACACTATACTATCCACACCAACGTGCGAGAATGCATAAAACAGACCCATACCTACTATCCACACAGACGGGAAGAGAAGAAAAGCACAGACCATATCTACTATCCACACCAACGTACGCGAACGCATACAAAATACAGACCATATCTACTATCCACACCAACGAATACGAATGCATAAAACACACTACACTATCCACACCACGAAAGCGAATGCATAAAACAGACATATACCTACTATCCACACAGACGGGAAGAGAAGAAAAGCACAGACCATATCTACTATCCACACCAACGTACGCGAACGCATACAAAACCCACACCATATCTACTATCCACACCAACGTACGCGAACGCATACAAAACACACACCATATCTACTATCCACACCAACGGATGCGAATGCATAAAACATGATTTCTACCAAATCATTGACAGGAGCAAGTCCAGAAGTAGGCTTTGGCCGTGGCAAAGGCTTAAGGCAGTTAAAGCGGATTGCTTCTCGTTCCTGAGTTTGTTTTTTGAAAAAAACAATCACCCAAAGGCCCTTTTCAGGGCCACTCACTTCTTTCGAAAAGAGATAATATTCATTTTGCCAAAATCAATTAAAACTCAAAATCCCTTTTATTTTTTTTTTAACTCTATGATGTACGTGTGTATGTGCACGAGTGTAGGTCCTTATTATTCTAAACAATCAAAACCAAGAGACACTTACGTTTTTTCAGTCTGGTCTATTCTGGTACAAATTTTTACAATTCAATGTCACACAACACAACACAACACTTTTTTAAAAAAGTTCATAGACTTCTTCTGTCTCTTTTTTCTTCACTCTCTCTGTTTTTTTAATTTCTTCACTGTCACAGTTTTTTCCTCCTCTTCTTCCTCACTTTTTTCTCGTCTTTTCTTTTCTCTCTTCTCTTTCTGAACGTGTCGGGGTTCTTCTTTTGCCGAGGGTACCTCTTTTTCTTCTTCTTCCTCCTCCTGCTCCTGTTGTTTCTTAGGGCAGTCTGAAGACCAATGTCCTTTCTCTTGACAATGATAACAGGTATCCTGACTTTTGTCTCTTTTGACACTGGTCTTGCTTTTTGACGGTCAGGACATTCTGTAGCGCAATGCCTTTTCTTCTGACAGATATAGCAAGTATCTTGACTTTTATCTCGAAAGGAGGGAGAGTAGTCCGTCGGCTTGTCTGAAGAAAACTTTCTTATCACACCTCGCAAAGCTCTAATCAGAAGTTCGATCTGTGTGGGTTCTTCCATCGTGCTGATCGGCTTGAGAGTGAAATGAATACTGAGAGGGAAGTCACCAGCCCTTTATAGATACACTAAGCCTGACATGGATATATAGGGGTACCTGGTGTTTCAAATGTAGTCATTTGACATTTTGCAGTCAAGATGAAACGATCGCAGCATTTCGTAAAGAAAGGAGAAGAAAGTAAGAGACAGAAACGTGATTTATCGCCTCGCACAGTAGCTGAAGTCTTGGCTCAAATTCATGCCAGCGATTTTGAAGATGAGATGAGTGAGCCAGAATATAGGCCCAGAGAGTCTACACCAAGTCAAAGTCCATCACCACCAGTAAACTCTGAAAAGTACTACAACGTTCGAGCCGTGTAGTGTGTGTCTTAGTCATTTGCTTTCTGGGATTTCGTTTACCAGCCGATTCCTTGTGGACTCTTTACGAACAGTACATACCACCCAAAACATGAAAGTGGTCCTTTAAATGTACACGAGAGACTCGCTCTGTTAAAAGCTTTGCGCTTTCATCTTGATACTTCTCAACCTCTACGGGAAAACAAGATTCGTCAACTTTTAGGCAGTGAAGATGTGTACGACGACGTGTGTGTAGCTTGTGACTTGCACCCTAACTGGAAAGATGTACGTAACTGGAAAAGTTAGGGCTTTGAGGCTTGGACAAAAGAAGTGGCACACTATGCCTAAGATTTGTCATCCTAAAAATTAAAACGTTCAGTGAAAAAAGTAACTTTTAAACCCGTTTTAGTGACAGTGCCAGAAGAAGAAGAAGTCGTGACCGAGGAAAACCACTCTCTTCAGGACAGAACCGTTATCGACATCCCCGAAAGGCCATTCCGGGAGGACTCTTGTGTGACTGTGCCAAGGAGTGTAGAGACTCTAAGAACATTACACACTGTCCCTACAACTCCACCTCTTGATCACCACAAATGTTGTACAGAGACTTGTTTATATTCCACTATGATCGTTTTGATGTGTCTTTTATTCATGTACTTAGCCATTTGGCTTTTATGTATTTTTGTCTTTCGTGTTGTTCACTTTTAAAGATGACAATAAACGAGTCCTAAAAAAGTATAAAAACTCTTGTCTTGTCTGTCTTCCTGTCAAAAATGACATTCCTTTCATTACTACTATACGACCCAAGCAAATTTGGAAAAGACGTCGATGACACAAAACAAATATTTGTAACCACGATTGTTGGTAGCCAAATGAGAGACATCAGCTAAATCGGCTTGCCGTTGATGATCGATGCCCACCACTCCGGTGCGAATTCTGGAAAATTTTTTTCGAATGGGCTTGTGTAAGGTGTACGTGGCTTGTTCTTGTAACCAGCGTTGCACTTGAGGTAAACGAACACTTTTCAGTCGAGTTTTGGCAGTACGATACAATTTCTGAACTCCTCCGTAACCTGCAGGATGGGATGGATCGTAGTAAATGCTGGCTAACACCTTCTCCATGTTTTAATAAGTGATCCACTCTTCACTGATGCTACTCTGAATGGGAATGGGACGAGGGTGTGGTTTAGAAACGACTTTACGTGTCCGATGTGCCACGGGAGTAGAAGTCGAAGGTAGTGGTGTTGGTGGTGGTGGCGGTAATGGAAAGACTTTGGTCTTCTTTTCTTTTTTCACTTCTGCTTTCCCTTCTTTCTTTTTCACTTCTGTCGAAGGTGGAGTGGACATCATCTTTTTAACCCAAGCTTTAACTTCTTCTCGTTGGGGTGTAGGGAAAGGGGTCAACAAGGACGCTGCAATCTTACTAGGGATGGGAGCTGCTGACGGTGTTTGAAAGACTTCTCTTGCCTCTTCTTCCTCAGGCAACCGTGGGGCTGCATCTGTCTTGACCTCTGGAGGTGGTAGTGGCGGTGTTGGTGAATTTTTCATCAAGGCCTTAAAATCTTTCAGAGTGGGTAAAGCTGTTTCGTCTAAAACTTTCTGGTGAAAGAGTTGCAGTCGTTGCAACAATTGACCGTACCGTTGAGATTTTTCCGTTTCTGACAAATCGCTGCGATCCATCAATGATTGTAATTCGTGTTGTAACTGGGACATCTCGGTCAAATGAGGATTGGGAGGTAAATGCGGGGTTCGTTAGTTCTTGCCAACGATGGTATTCCATCCATCGTTTGTAATGGACTAAAGTCAGTTTTCGTCCTTCCATCAGATTTCAAGGATCGCATCTGAGATCTTTTGACTCCAAAGATCCCTTTTATCTTCTTTGACCTTTTTATCTTCATCCTCCCAGGATGTTTCCCATCGTTCCCAATAGTCCTTTCAGCAAGGGTCCTCCTATTGTTCCCATTACTCCTTTCAGCAACATGTGCAAAAAGGGCAAAATTCCTCCGCGTTGTACCAACATCTTTTTCTTGTGACCAATGGGTATTTTCTTTTGGACCATTTGGCGAGGAACGTGTCGATGTTTGGCTAAGCATTCTTTCTGGTGTTTAGACAAAGGTATTGTGCCTTTCAAGACATTCAGACAACATTCGCACACGGTATCGATGACGTCTTTGGAGGCAGTTTGAATGAGTTGTTTTCGCATGGGTGGAGGAGCTTTGGACAGGACGGACAACATGTCCCAATGTTTGGCTAAACGAGGTGGCAGTCCTTTCCTTTTCTTTCCTTTGGGGGTAGAAGAGGAATGTCCTTTTTGGGGTGACATCTTTCTCGGTTGGTTCGTTGGTTCCGTGGCACACAGCAAAAAATACACTAACGTCGATGACTTGTCACACGGTCTTTTATCCTTTTATGGGGACTATCGCTTCGTCATAAAGATGACAATGTGTTTTTCAAAATCACCAAAGACTCCTCCTCTTTGGTGGCTCCTTTTTTTCTTTGGACGAGTGTGTCTTTTCAGGAGGTGACGTCTATGTTTGACTAAGTGGTTTTTTGGATGACGTGACTGTCTTTTTCGTTTTCCTTTTCTTTTTTGGACCGAAGAAGGACCACGATGGTAACGGTGTGCACTTCTTGGAGGGGCCATCTTTGGGCGTTCAGGAGCACAACAACACTAAACCTATCGTTTGCCTCAGGTCTTTTTTTATACTGGAATGCGTTGCCACTGATTGTCTTTACGTCGTATCAACTTGATGACAGGCAACACACGTCGTGGAGGAGTTCGCAACAGACTAAATCGGGACAGTTCTTGCTTGGACAAATCCAGTAAACTCTGTAACACACCCGTTCTCTCTTGGACTTTGATTTTGGGGGCAGGTACTTTGTGAGCAGCGGCCACTGTTGTTGGCGTGTGACCTTTTGTGGCGCTCTACTTTTACTTTGATATGTCCAATTGTGTCATTTTCAAGGTATTTAGCCAATTGGCTTTGAGTACTGCAGTGTACTATTAAATAGTCAGGTAATGGCCTAATTAGGGTAAATTGGCCATAGTGTGCCCTTTGAACAGCTCCTGCGATGCTTTTGCTACTTAGGTTGAATAGTTGTGTTGATGTGCTTTTAATGAACAGGGTGTGTTCAATTGAGTGATAGTGAGGCCTAGTTTTGTTTTGGTGTTCACGATTGGTCGAGTTATTTTGGTTGACTGAATTATTTTGGTTATTCGTTTGTTTTCTTGTCTCGTGGGGTTGTGAGATTTGTGGTTTGGTTTTGGTTTTAGGTATCTGTTCGTTGGAGATATCTCGGATTTTTGAATGATTGTCTTTATCCTTGGGTGTAGTAGATACTGTAGGTATGTCTTCATTGACATTGGGTGTTTTTGCTTTCATAGGTAGCTTCCCTTTACCTTCATATGGGATTTGTACTGGGGGTAAGTCTATTATGGGGTTACTGTCATCGTTATTTGTATCAATCTGATCAGGGATTGAGAGGATGTCTTCAATTGTTAATTCCTTGGTGGGCCCTGGGGTCTGGCTGCAGTCATATTTGACTTTTTGTGCTCCGTTGGCATTGTTGTTTTCCGGGTGTTTATTAGTTGGTTGAGTAAGAGTTGGAGTTGTAGCATGGGATACATTTGGATTAATCAATTGTTTAGTTTCAAAGCCGATCGGGTTTTTTGGTGGGGGATTGTGCCAATAGTTTATATTGATTGGTTTGTAATGGTGTCATGGTGAGGGTATCATAATTTGGTGTACTAATACTTTTAGGTGTGTTTTGGGGGGGAGTTTAAGACAAGAGCGTCTGCATACGTCATTGAGAGTGTTGGGAGTGTTGCGTCTAGGTTCGCAATTTCTGTAGGATTATATAAATCTTTGAATGCTACAGGAGAATTTTGACTAAGGTCTTGGCTTGCTATGTGAATCATGGTGGCTGGGGAGCAAGTTGCATAGTTTAGTTCTTTCTCAATTAGTGTTTTGCATACAGGGCTATCGTGAATAAAATGTCCTATCATTATTGGCGAGCAAGTTGTTTGCACCTTTGGGCTATTGTTAATAAAATCTCCCCTCATTACTGGGGAGCTAGATGATACCACATGTGGGCTTGTAGTTGGTGTGGAGGCAGCCATTTTTTAAAGTTGGCTTTGTTTCCTAACTTCATTTCTGGCGTTAAAGGCCATTTTGTTTAAGTTTCTACTTTGTGACATTTTTGGGGTAGCTTAAAATTTGTTACTAATTTAATGAATTTAGTTTTGGATGTTGATAGTTGAGTAAGTTATTAGTTAGAAGTGAGAAAGAATCTCCTATGACAAAGTCTACGTAGAGGTTTTCAAATGCACGAAAACTTACTAGGATTCTGTCTAGGTGTTTACTAGTATGATTCCTAGTACCTGTTTTAAGGACATTTTTTTTAGTAGAAGTTATGAGAGATTGGAGAATTAGCGTAAATTGATTTTCCTATACCTGAGAGTCTTACAGATTACTATTATTTTTTGGGGGGGGGCACCAAACAGATCTCCCCCCCCCCACTTAGCCGAAAAAAAAAAGAAAAGTATTTTATGTATATGTGTATCCCCCTAAGGTGTGTTGCATTGTTTTACTTTACAAACAGAATTTGGATCAAAAGTTTATTTTAAAGATAAATTTTTGACGGGGTATTTATTTCCCTAGTGTATCTAAAGGTTTGTTCATCCGATCAAATTTCAATCATTTGATCGGAGTCCCTCTCCTTTTAAAATTTAGTGACCTTTGCCAAGGGTCCCTAAGTCCTGTGTTTGCTATCTGTATTATGCTATATCGTGTGCTTGCTATAGATTTTTGTTTGAGGACGGCATATAATCAAATTTTTCCCAAGTTTTTTACTAGATTAAATTATTACATTTCAAAAGAGAAGATTTAATTTTGGAAATGCTATTCACATTTCCATGTTTAATTTTGAATTTCTCTTTAAATTTTCATTTTGAATGAGAGACGGTTGCACTTATAAGAAATGAATTAAAGCCAATTGTTTTGGTGTGTGCTTCGGTGAGACGTCTCTCATTTTATTCTGTAACTGAGGATTAGGGAGGCTGCATCCTGATTAAGGAGCCACATTTTCCTTTATTATCATTCTGCTTCTCTTAATCTTTGGGTGCATCCCTATTTAACAGGATTTAATTTTCTTTTATACTAAACGGGGCCACAAAATCAGCCCCCATTTAGTGTATAAATTATTATTATTACCGCGCAAAAAAGTCCAAAGTTCCAAAAGATAAAATGATTAAAAAAATTTCTTTAGTCACTACTATTAGAGTGGGTAGCCTTGTTAGTTAGATCAATCCTATTTCCCGTGTATTTGTTATGTTTGTCCATTTCCTACACATGGAGTTTTCTGAGGCTCTTTCGCAGGCCTGTCCACTTCGCGTGACGCCTTGTGACTTAGCCCTGCGACGCCTAGGTCTCATACTTCATCCATGTGTAGGTTCCCTGTCCCCATTATATAGGGCTGAAAAAATATAAAGGGAGAAAATTTTAATTAGATATTAGTTAGCTGTAGGGTTTTCCATCATGTTGCTTATGGATTATAGTATTTGTAACAAATTATTATATAAGAAACCGAAGAAATATGTATATTTTATTCATGCTAGTTAGAATTTAAAATTTAAATTTTAAAATTTAGATTTTAGATTGCATAACCTATAAGGCCAAGTTTATTGGTTAACCTGAGTTGAGAGATGGGAGTGGGGCTCCATCCCGCGCTTAGGCTGGTACATACCCCTACTTGGGCTGTTAACCGAAGCTCCCTCCCCCATCTCCCCCCCCCCCCGTCCGACCTCACATGTCACCCAATCTAATGATATCACTTTTTAATTGTAATTATTTGTCCACAGGCCATCATTGTAGATATGATGTAGTCTCTTATCTTCATTAGAGGTTTTTTTTTTGTTTTTTTATCGAAATTACCATCTAAATATAGTAACATATTCCTTCGGTATATTTCCTTTTTGACTATTTCAGTAATTATTCTTATCCTATCAAGTTTTCTGATTTCACAGTCTAGAATTGCATGTTGTTTTGTGTAGGTTGTCTTTTTGCACATGGGACAATTTGGCATCTGCCTTATCATATGTCTCCTCAGGGCCACATCACCTGTGAGCCATGCGTTTTGTAAAAATTTTAAAATTAGGCTCTGTATTTTTAGTGAGTTAATGGTGGCCCAATGCTCCCATACCCTTTTGCAAATAACCCTCCAGCTATCTTGTTCCGTTTTAATCCGTATATTTTTTATAACATCTTCTCTGATCCAATCGTAAGTTTTGCTTTTGTTAACTTTCCATAATTCCATTTTATCTCTGTACTTTAATAACAAATTCCTTATCTGCCTAAATTTTCTTGGTACCTCTAGTTTCATTAGCGCAATATTTTTGTATATATTTTCTCTGTTTCTTGCTGAGAATCCATACCAATAGATAGATAAAGCATCCCATGGAGTTTTGGGTGCTGAATTCATTATATTGAAACGGTTTAAGATGTTTGTACATTTCATTAGTACTGAGCTGGGTAGTGCCATCCCCCTCTCTTATTTGCCCTATATAAAGTTTCTTTCTGTATATAGTGAGTTTTAAAACCCCATATGTAATTGATGATTTCATTGTCTAATTTATCTAATTTTTTTATTATCAATATCAATTGATTTTAGGATATAATTATTATTGGAGTAGAAGTACGTCTTTGTCACTTGGGCTCGCTCCGTTATACATAGTGGCGTTAGTGCTCAGATTTCAATGTTTTCTTTTATTTTCTTTATCATATATTTATAGTTTTCTTCTTCTTCTTTTATTCCAGAGAACACTCCTAGTGCCTTTACCCGATGTTTTATTGGGGGGGGGGGAGTCCAAGGTGATTCCCCCTCCAGTTTCCTATTATTTTTTTTATTTATCATATTTCTGTTTTATCATGATTTATTTGTGACCCTGATGCTTTTCCAAAGGATTCATATTCCTTTTCTAAATACTTAAAGGATTTAGGGTCTCTTATAAAGTTTGTGCAATCATCGGCATGTTGTAGCATCTTAAATTCCTGGTTTAAATTGGGGATGTTTATTCCCTCAATTTCCTTATTAGTTCTTGTCTTAATACTTAGAATTTCAATTGCTATTACATATAATAGCATTGATAGTGGGCATTCCTGCCTCACTGACCTTTGTATGTCAAATTTTGTCGTAGTTGCTCAATTTACCTGTACTCTTGCAGAAATTCTTTTATACAGAATTTCGGTCCATTTCCGGAAATTATTTCCAAAACCAAATTTCTCTAGAACTTTCTGTATGTTATGTTCCAATCTATCAAAGGCTTTTTCTTGATCAAAGAGAACCATGGCACCCTTTTGTCCTGTTTCTGTTATATAGTCTATAACTGATTTAATACTTAAAATGTTACTCTGAACATCTCTTCCTTTCGCTCCACAAGTTTGATTCACATTAATTATTTTACCCATACCCTTTTTGACTCTGTTAGCTAATATCCTACTTAAAATTTTATAGTCAACATTTAGAAGGGAGATGGGCCTCCAATTCTTTAAATCTTCCCTATCTCCCTTCCCTTTGTATATAAATGTTATTAGGCCCTCCCCCATTGATTTTGTCATTGTATCATTCCTTAGTAAAATATTGTTATGTACTGATGCAAGGATCGGCGCTAACTCACATTGAATTTGATGTAGAATTCCGCAGTGAGTCCATCTCTTCCTGGGGTTTCCCCTTTTGCTGATTGTTTTATTATGTTCGTAGTTTCTTCCATGGAGATAAAATCATCACATATGTCCATACGTTCTGTTGATATTTTCTCACATGTTACATCATTTAAATAATTGTTTATTATCACTGGGTCTATGTTTTGTGATGTATATAAGTCTTTGTAATATTCTCTAATCCTATCCATTATTTCTGTTTTCCCTGTTAGCATTCTATTATTTATATCTCTTAGTTTTTCTATATATTTCTCCCCCCCCCCTTTCTTAATTCTTCTCTCTTAAACAATTCTTGTGCTTTTTTTGTATATATGTGTGAATTTCCCCGCTCCTATTTCCCTTCCTTTGTTCTCTTCTTCTTCAACTTCGTTCAGTCTTTCTTTTAATTTCCTTTCCATTTCTTCTGTATTTTCTCTTTCTAGTTGTTTTTTTTTAGCTCTTCTTTCTCCATTATTTGCAATTCTAACCTTCGTTTAGAGTATTCAATTACTTTTTTCTTAACTTTGTTTTTTAGTGAATCCCATTCTTTAATTATGTCTTTGTTTGGTTGTTGGTTGAAATCTCTTAGTTCTTTCTGTATTAGTTGTATTAATTCTTCTTCTTCTAATATTTTGTTGTTCATTTTCCAGGTTCCCTTCCCCCATTTAATCCTATTTGCTGTATTTATTTCTATATTTATCAACTAGTGGTCTAAAATTTTTGTCTCTGTAATTTCGGATTTTTGTATATGCTTTTATCAAAATTTGTAACATAAAATTTATCGAGCCTACTTGCTAATCCATTTTTATATTCAAAGGTATATTGTTTTCTTAAGAGGTTTGTTCTTCGATATATGTCTGTCAATTTATGCTTATTTATTAAATTTTTCATTTCTTTCCTAAAAATTATGTCGTTGGATGTGAGTTTCCCTGTTCTATCAATTTCGTCCCCATCCCAGTTAAAATCGCTTCCTATTACTAGATCATCCATTGAAAACTCATTTAAATATTTATAAAAATTTTCAATAAATTGCTGCTTCTTATACTTATTTGCAGGAAAATATATATTCATTACATGTAATTTTCCCACCCTTAGATGTATCAGTCTGCCCGCAAGACAACGCCCTTCATTTAGCCTTTCCCAGTTTAAGCCCTTCCTATTTTTTTATAATGGTGGCTACAACCCCTCCCGTGTCATTTTGTTTGTAATTGTTTAAGATAACTATTGCATCAAGTTTTTCTTCAATTATGGTAATCAGTTCTTTGGACCAACAATTATGGGTTTCTTGCAGTAAAATTATATCATATTCAGTTTGTTCGCTAAGTTTTAGTACTTTATTTTTGTCTGTCCCATTTGTGTTTATTGAAGCTATACGGAAGTTTCTTCCTTCCATTTTTTTTCCCCCACAGGTTGCCGCATTTCTTGTATTTTCTTGTTATGTTTATTTGTTTATGTTTATAGAATGTTTATTGGGTTGCTGAGGGCAAAGGGCCCCCACCACTGTCTATGTTTGAGTTATCATTTGTTTCATGTTTTTTATTTTCTGTCTCTGTCTCCATGTTATCTATCTTATCTATTCCTGTACCATCAATTATGTCCATGCCCATTGTATCGTTGTCCTCTTTTCCCTCTGTGTCACTGTCCGTTATTACCCCCTTTTTCTTTCTCCCTTTAATTTTTCTTTTTTTTGGGGGGGGGGCTCTACTGTCCTTTTTTACTCCGGCAGTGTATTATCACTGCCTGTCGAGGATACCGACAATGATTGTGCCATTTTTCTCTTTTTGAGTCTTACACTAGGCACTGGTGTCGACGTCAGTGGTTTTATACCAATGAGATCGACTGAGGTGTCCTCTGTTTTGGGGGATTCCTCCCCCCCCCCCAGAGTCTTCCTCGTCTTCTTCTGAGAGCACAAAGAACTTGTTATCTTTCAGAATGTTACCCTCATCTCTTAGAGGTGTTGCTATTCTTCCAGTTTTAGTTGGGTTTAGATATTCTCCCCAGTTTTTCACCGAGCTATCGTCTAAAATTGCCGATTCCTCGACGTTTGGTAACTCTGTGTTGTTGGTATTTTCGGTCACTTTTTTGTCTTCTTTGTAGATTGTCTTGTTTTGGTTTTCTGTCTCTGTCTCTGTCTCTATCTCAATTGGGTTATTCCCTTTCCATTTATTTTGTCTGTTCCTTGACTTTGTCTTATTTGATGTAGCAGTTTTTCTATTCCTTCTTGAAATTCCGCATGTTCCGCCTCGTTTAGATTTATATGCTGATTTGCAGCTTTGTTTGCTTATGTTGGTACAGGAGGTTGGTTGGTACAATCTTTTGGACTACGTCCAGTTTGTTTGCATCTGGGACAGGTTCGGTCCATTTCGCAACCCCTGTACCACGTTTTAAGGAAGCACCCCATCACATAGAAGTATGCAGGTATTCTCTTTGCCTCCTCTTTCAAGATAGTCATAATTCGTACCCCTGATTTTATATTCCTCAATCCCCATATCCATTTATGTGTTTTTACTTGGATCTTGAGTTTTGACTCTATTTTGTTAATTATTTCTTGATTCCCAATTTCAAGAGGGAGACTGGACACAAAAAGGTCTGTGACCTTGGCCTCTACCTCACTAATGATGGGTGGAGTTTTTTCAACTTTTGCTCTGATTCCTTTAATCTCTATGGATTCCTGTTTTAGAATGGGTACCTCATATTCCTTGGGATATAATATGTATCTATTTTTTCCCCCATTTTGCAATCCGTCTATACTTTCCATGTCTATCCCTTGTGCTTTCAGAGCTATTAGCACCTCTGACTGTCGGGGGCAGTTTTGTATGTCCCCGAAATCTATTGTCTGACATCCATTGGGGTGGAACGCCAGAAGTTTTTGGCTCCCCCCACTCCCTTCTACCTTGGTCAAAAAGTAGGTATTCAACTTTGTTCCAATTTGGCTTGCCATATAGCCTTCCGCCTGTGCTTGGGCCATTTTCAAACAAATTTACTGTGTATGTATATATCACTCTATCTTCAGAACTCTCAGAGAGCTGGTCTCACACCACTATTTATTTTCACCGCCTTGTGAGTAGATATCAAAAGAATTCACACAATAATATTAATGCAAGCAAAGAAAATGAAACATCTATCACTAAAAATTGTGATTAGATGAAAAGAACAAAACAAAATTGCAAAATGAAAAATAAAGAAAGGAAACCTCCTTTTGCAGCAAAAACTGCACACACAAAAAAAAAAGAAATTATGGTGTAGTGTTAAACTCACAATATCGTATTCTTCCGGCAATCTGCTATTTCCAATTCTGCTTTGTCCTGGCCATTTGCGAGATTTATTTCGGAATGACTTGACTTGTCAAACAGGAGTTTAAGAATCTGCCATTTTTCACATGTGTACGAATTAATCCAATTACTAATGCTTGTTAATCCGCAAGGACTCAGTCCAGGTATAAACTAGTATGAGTCCTAGTACCTGTTTAAGGAAAAATTGGCGCTAAAAATGGAGTAGTGTTAGTTAAAGAACAAAGGAATAGTGAATGTTACGAATGTAGAGAATGTAGATAATGTCGCTGCAATAAATGTAGAATTAAGTAAGAATAAGTATTTAGAAAAGATCTATTTAAAACAGCACAGAGTATATAAATGTTTCTAAAGTGATTCCTACCACGTTCCTTTGTTCCTCAGTAGGTATTCTTATTTGGCTGGCTGTTTCCTTTGTTTCGGCAGCGCGGGCAGCTACTTTTAATCCTATATCCTGGGTGTTTCTTTTGTCCTGATCTTCCTGTTAAGTTATGTATATGGCCGGACTCTGGACGGATTTGATGGCTAAATGGTCTTGCCCCAAAACGTAAGCCAGCTACGTGCTATGAAGGCATCTCTTCTTACGAGAGACGAAACCCTCCTAACGATATAGCGGTCGGATAGAAAAACATTTTATTAGAATCCAATGACTTCTTTAAACTGCAAATAAACCCTGACACTAATATTGATGTTGGCAATAACGTCATTGTAAACGCTTATAAACGACCTGAAACATCATGACAAAATATTATAGAGGATAAAAAGAAGTCGTGTAATATTCTGTATGGCAGACGGATTTTGATGACAAAAGTCCTACTGTTACGACGGTAGAGCATATGGACAACACAAATGTATCTTTGATACATGTTGCAGGATAATTTGTGTCCACTTTTGCTGATGTTCTGCAGCATGTGCTTAACACATCTGTTATAATGGAAAAAGTCAATTGAGAAGGGTCAAAGAGCAATAATGGGAATTGAATTAATCAAATAATCGTTGATATTAATAATAATGGTTGCAGTAGCTACTTTGGGTTATTTTTAAATAGGTTATGAAACTTTACTTCGAGTAGTTTGATAATTCTACTAGTTGTTTTATTTACAACATGGATCAAAAATATAAACTACTAAACTCTCTAAAACAGGTAAGATGACGTAATGAGCCAAAAATGAATCAATTTGGTCATCATTGTTGAAACAAATTTATTTTATAATAGATATTACTATATATTGATATTGCTACTTTGTTCACTTTCACATATAATAACTGCCCGAATATTTCAAGCCATTTTGTTATATTTTGTCAAAGAATTATTCGCATGGAGCAATAGTAGGAAGAACAGATGGAGTATGAGCAGATGGTGGGAAAAAACCATCATTACTAACTTTACGACTGGCAGCAATTGTTGAAATAGTCATTTTTATCGATGTAAATATAGCAGAACTACTCCTTCTTATTTGAATAAGTTCTACAAACTTGCAACTGAAGGCACTTTTTCTTTAGCGTCTTAGCTAGTCCATGCAAAGTTTTCTGTAAAATTTATCTTTATGGTAATGTCCACTGAAAGCGCTCTTTAACATTCAACAGATTTCAAATGTACTTGCAATTTGATCTTTAGGTTTCTTCTGTTCCTTTCTCGTACCTTAATATCTCAAAATGACATTGTCCAGAACGTATTTGAATAAAGTCACAATAGTCCCAAAATGTTTCCTTAGTTGCATGATCAATGTGTAATTCCAGTTCTCAACTTATATCTACACATAGCATCAAAATATAACTACTGACTGATATAAATCAATCTCTCTCTCTCTCTCTCTCTCTCTCTCTCTCTCTCTCTAAATATATATATATATATATATATATATATATATATATATATATATATATATATACACACGACCGTATTTCGCAATATCACTTACGTGACAATACTCATATCAACACGTCGCAGTAGTCTACTCTAATTATCCTCCAGCCGGAACTTTCTCGAAACTCGTAAACAGGTTTATTATTAATATTGAAAATAAAGATTGTAAACACCCATTTGTAGCTCAATTCAATCGATAGACATTTGCCAAAAGTTACATAAATTATATATACATGAATAATGATCTTAGAATTGATAGAAACAATATTCTTAGATGGATGGAAACTAATTTAGAATATCACAGATAAAAACGCCCTGAGAAAGGTTAGCTGAAAAAGAAATAAAAGATGAATCTGTAGATAAACTAACAAAAAGATAATGATTCAGAAGAAAACTCAGATGGCGGCCAAAATTATTGCAAATTATTAGTTAAATCATTTTTAACCCTGAATGTGAAGGTATTGTCGTTCCTATATTGCAAGAGACATGAAGTAAATACTCACTAGAACCAACAGTTGAAAAGCAAAATAAGTTCCTCAGGATATTGAGATGCGCACAAGAGAGAATACTGCACCATCTCATGAATAGGTAAGAAGAACAGAAAGTTGAATCGATGATTACCACAGACGAATTCAAAGCAGAGAACTTGCAAAACCATTGTGAGGACGATAACAAATTGAAACATAAACACTAGGGAAGCTTACTGGAAAGAGTGTGGACACGGGGTTTAAGGCACACATGCATAGCACCATACAAATTAAAAAGAAAACTTTAGGTTTGGCTGTTTAAACTGTTCCTATCTAAATGGAAAGTTATATTATAATTGACAACGCAGCGCAGAGCAAATTCTTAGAATGAAATCAATTTTATAAATCTAAATGATAATAGAAATGATAAAGTGTCCAAACAGTTTTAAGGGTTATGTTCTGGAATGAAACGTTACTAAAGGTTTATTGGGGTTTTTGAAAACAACAACAGGAATGAAAGATTCCATTCCAGCATCCATGAGTGAGACGCAGGTCTCAGCAGCTGAAATTTAAGATCGGGAATATGAGAATCATAAACAATGGCCAGGCCTTTTAAGGACGTAAGTGCGTTGGAAAGGGAAGCCCTAATATTAGAAACAAATCTCTCTCTCTCTCTCTCTCTCTCTCTCTCTCTCTCTCTCTCTCTCTCTCTCTCTCCGAACAGGAATAGAAGAAAACCAGCCACTGTGCTCGTAGAAAGACAGCATTGATACACCTGCTCCCTACTGCACCGATCGCAAATGATTATCTACTTTTCGTTATAAACTTTGCAAGAACACTTGTTCTTGCGAACAATTGCTTGTGATGAGCCAGACCTGAAGGTGGGGCATCTGTGGGTTTGTTGTGCAGAAGAGAGCATTTGCATTGCTAAAGCAGGTCTCTCGTCTGACGCACTGTTTTGGGTCGGTCCACTAACAGATCTAGAGGATACATGAGGCTACAGAAGGGCTATCGAAACAGCTGATTAGGTGAGATCCTGACTTTGTGGAACACATGCGGAATCATTATGAACTGTGCGAAGGCTTAAGTGAACAAACGAGTCTACTTAGACTGAAATACTTCATTGCAAAGTCCTTTTGGCCTGGGACTTGGCAGGGCAGGATTGGGGGGGGGGGTCCTGACCCACCCACCCTGGGCTAAAATAAAAAACACCGTACAGTCACTTGTTATTTGAAAATTGACCATCCCCTTATTCTTGCGCACATTTATTTGGAATTATGCACACTTTGAGTAAATAGACACAGACTTTTGCTTTGGTGCTCTTTCGAGGAATGTCAGGGCCCTTTTGTAATTTTGGAAACCCCCTCTGACACCCACCCACCAATAAAAGCTTGATCTGATCCGGCCCAGCCATGGGAAACGTAAAATGGGAGCATGTTTTGTTTAGTTTCGTCCCGAGCAGGTCCACCAAGAATACCCTCCCCCAGTCTGAACAAGGACTCTGCTTATGGGTTGTTGCAGAGACCATTCTATGAGGGTTATCTTGCCTCTACTGGTCTTTACTTACTCGCACTCTTTCTTTATCTTTCTCCTTGTATCTCTCTTGATATCACCGTTGCCCCTACATTATATCCCTTTCCCACGTCTTAGAAGACCTCCTAGAAGGCGGTGGCTCAACGGGTCAATCGGGAGGTAATTTTACTGACTGAGTATGTTTTACGGGATGAATCAGGACGTGATATTGCCTACTGAATATAACATCTGTGAATCCCTGGCACTTGAAAAGTGTCCCCTTGTTGGGCTCCTTGGTGGGCGGTGAGCACGGGTGCTGAATTTTAAACACCAACATGGAAAATTCCCCAACAAATCAACTAAAACGCACCAAAACTGGATCTGACTCAGATGACGAACCATGTGGTGTGGATTCATTTCCACGCTTCATGGTGATACAGTCTAAAGATGCCTCAAAACCGCTTTCTGTACTCTCTCCGTTTGTTATTGAAAAAACAATTACGGGATTGATTGGCACACCAAAAAGTGTTAAAAAGTTGAAATCGGGCTGCCTATTTGCCGAGTGTGAGCGACGAGGTCAAACAGAAAACGTCAAGAAAATGAAAACTTTCTTCGATATTCCAGTGGCCTCGTTCGCCCACACAACACTCAATACGTCCAAAGGCGTGATTCGCTGTCGTGACTTGGCTGGAGTCAGCGACACGGATATCATTGAAGGGATGAAAGACGAAGGTGTCACTGCAGTCCGTAGAATACGTATTAAACGTAACAACAATCTGCAGGACACCAACACTATTATACTCACCTTCAACAAACCAACAGTATCCAGAGTGGTCTATGTTGGCTTTTTGCAAGTAAAAGTTGACGTATATATTCCAAACCCACTTTGATGTTATAAGTGTCAGAAATATGGTCATCACGAAGACCGCTGCTCAAAAAAGCCAAATTTGTGGCCGATGTGGAGACCATTCTCACCAGGAATCTGAGTGTAGAGCAACTCGCATTGTGTCAACTGTGGAAAGGAGCACCACGCCAATTCCAAGGACTGAGATACCTGGAAACAGGAGAAGGAAATACAGAGGGTAAAATACACAGCTAACATTCCCTATCCAGAGGCCAGAAAGCTTGTACAGGCAAAATCATCCCTTCCTAGCCCATCCTTCTCCACTGTAGTGAAAAACAATCCCAATTAACGATTGACGCTCAAACACAGACAGATCTGCCCGATTCAGCATCAAGCTCTAACACACCCCATTACCAAGCGCAGAAAAACACGGCATCTACTCAAACAACATTTAATAATACCCAACCACTGAAATCACCAAAGAATAAAAACATCTCTCAAGGAAATAGGCAGCACAAGGGGTCAGATAACCCCATCAAACTCTATAACAGGTTTGGAGACATTGAGAGCATGGATGCAGAAGAAACTGCTCCATGTTCTCAAGGTGGCTCCAGACCTAACAAAAAAATCATCCCCGTACTTCCTCCAGAGAAATAACCATACAGAATGTCTCCGCGAAAGGTCTAACCTAGCTCCACAATCTCCACTCTAAACTTATAATGAAGAACACCATCATACAATATAACTGTCGAGGACTTAAAGCCAATTACAATGATATTCTTCTGCTTTTAAACAAATATGATCCTGCAATACTATGCCTTAGGAAACTTTATTAAAAGATACGAATAACATCACACTTAAAAACTACTCCCTGTTTAACACCTACTTTCAGAATGTTGACAGGGCCTCAGGAGAAGTTTCTATTGCTGTGAACAATAGAACCCCTCATTACGTCATCCCTTTAAACACAAATTTGCAAGACATTGCTGTAAGTGTCACTCTACATCGAATGATTACCTTTTGTTCTATTTACATACCACCAAACACCAACCTACTACCAAATGAATTAGACACTCTTGTTCAACAACTTCCCGCACCATTTGTTTTACTCGGTGATTTTAATGCCCATAACATTTTATGGGAATCAAACTACATAAGCGACAGGGGCAAGAAGGTTGAAGATTTGATTACTAGACACGATTTGTGTCTATATAACACCAAATCTCCGCCGTACTTACACCCAGGAACAGGTACATACACGTGTATCGACTTGTCAATTTGTTCTCCTTCAGTACTTTTGAATTATAATTGGAAGGTCGCTGATGACCTTCACAGCAGTGATCACTTTCCAATCTCTCTTAAGAACACCAACGTTACAAATGATGACGCAATTCAACAGTGGAATTTAAAGGCCGACTGGGCCAAATTTGAAACACTTTGTACAGCTAGGCTTAAAAGGAATACCGTACTAATCAATAATGACCCTATTTGACAGTTTACTTTCGTCTTAATTGAGATTGCAGAGGAATCCATTCCTAAGTCCTCACCAAACTGTAAAAGATGCCAAAAACCGTGGTTCACCAAAGAATGTAAAGAAGCCATTAGACAACGCCGAGAAGCACTGAAAAAATTTAATAATCGTCCAACGCCCGAAAATTTAACTAAGTACCTTATTGTTCGGGCCAAAGCTCGCCGCTCGATTAAAGAAAGTAAACGAGCATCATGGAAAAAGTATGTTTCAAATTTAAATTCTCATTCCTCTATAAAGAAAGTTTGGGACACGATCCGCAAAATAAATGGAAAGGGAAAACACAATTCTTTCCGACATCTGAAACTAAATAACAACAATTTCAATACCAAACATGAAATAGCTAATATACTTGCTGATTGTTTCTCTAAAAATTCCTCATCGTCTAATTATTCAGAAGCTTTCCGAAGATTAAAAGCTCAAAAAGAAAAGACACAGTTGAAATTCACATCGAATAACTCAGAAAGTTATAATCAACCGTTTTCATTGTCGGAGCTAATGGAATCTTTGAATAAGGACCATGATACATCTGCTGGGCCTGACGATATACATTACCAGTTTTTGAAACACCTTCCAGAACCATCATTAACAGTTCTTCTGGAAATCTTCAATGATTTATGGATTACTGGTAATGTACCAAAAACTTGGAAAGAAGCAACAGTAATACCAATTCCCAAACCAGACAAAGATAGCGCAAATCCTACCAACTATAGACCCATATCACTGACTAGCTGCGTATGCAAAACGATGGAACAAATGATCAATTCTCAGCTAGTATGGTATTTGGAAACCAACAATTTAATATCTCCTTTCTAAAGTGGCTTTCATTATGATCGTAGCACCAATGATCATTTGGTTAGACTGGAAACATTTATTCGCGACGCTTTTATCAAGAAGGAACATTTAGTAGTGGTTTTCTTCGACTTAGAAAAGGCCTATGACACCACATGGAAGTATGGAATACTAAATGACCTGCACAATCTGGGTCTAAAAGGCCGTCTGCCCTCTTTTATATCAAACTTTCTCTCAGACAGAGAATTCAAGGTACGAATGGGCTCCACCCTCTCTGATATGCAGGAGCAAGAGATGGGTGTGCCCCAGGGCAGTATTTTATCTGTGACGCTTTTCAACATAAAATCAATAGCATCACCAAGTGTTTGGCTCCTGGTGTGGATTGCTCTTTATACGTTGATGGCTTTTTAATATGTTATCGATCAAAGCACATGCATACAATTGAAAGACAACTACAGCAGAATATCAACAAGATTCAAAACTGGGCCAATACTAACGGTCTCAAATTCTCCAAATCAAAAACAGTATGCATGCATTTCTGTCAGTTATGAAGACATCATGATGAACCTAAACTCAGGCTGGACGGAACACCTATTCCAGTTGTTGAGGAAACAAAGTTTTTAGGCATTATCTTCGACAGAAAACTGACTTTTATTCCACACCTAATGAACTTGAAAGCTAAATGCTTGAAATCTCTTGATCTACTTAAAGTAATAGCGCATACTGACTGGAGTGCTGATAGAAAAGTCATCCTCAGTTTATATAGAACGTTTATTCGCTCCAAACTAGACTATGGTTACATTGTTTATGGTTGAGCTAGGAAGTCCTATTTGTAGATGCTTGACCCAATTCATCATCAAGGAATAAGACTCGCTCTGGGAGCATTTAAGACATCCCCATGTGAAAGCCTACTCGTTGAAGCGAACGAACCACCTTTATCACAACGTAGAGAAATGCTTTCCGCACAGTATGCTCTCAAATTAAGATCAAACCCTCTGAAGCCCTGCTTTTTCGGCCGTTTTCCAACACAAATACAAAACCTTATATAAAAATAAACCAAACGCCATACCTTCCTTTGGCACTAGAATATCACCCTGCCTCGAAAGTACCAAAATTGACCATTCAAAAATTCAGAAAACGTCCATCTCCAAAACACCTCCCTGGCTACTCAAACAACCAAAAATACTTTCTACGTTACACGATAGAAAAAAAATCGGAGACAAACCCTTCCATCTTCCACAACTCTTATCATGAATTCCTCGCCCAATTTGAAAACTACACAAGAATCTATACTGATGGATCAAAAGATGAGGAAAAGGCTGCTGCAGCCTTCGTTAGTGGAAAACACACAACAAAAGTTCGCTTGCCAAATGGTACTTTTTTTTCAGCCGAAATCAGAGCAATAGACCTTGCTCTATCTTATATTGAAAACAAACGTATTTTAAACAGCATCATCTTCTCTGACTCAATATCAGTACTTCAGTCACTACATAATAGAAAACTGGAGAACCCATTATTAGCCAATATTCTCCTTAAAAATACTAAGCTGAGTACCTCCCACAATATAGTATAATGTTGGTTACCCAGCCATATCAGCATTAAAGGTAATGAAAAAGCAGACTGCGCTGCTAAAATGGCCCTATCCCTTGAACCATCTGATTTTAAAATGCCGTATACTGACTTTAAACCTAGTATCAAAGAATCTTTACGTCAGAGATCGCAGGTATCATGGAATGATGCAGTGAATAATAAACTTCATGCCATCAAGCCAACCCTAGGAGAATGGACTCCGTCCTACAGAAACATCCGTAGGGAGGAGGTAGTCATTGCAAGAATCTGAATTGGGCATACTTATATAACCCACTCGCACATACTAAAAGGAGAAGACCCACCAGAGTGCATTTCCTTCAATGAACCATTCACCGCTAAGCACTTTATGTTGGAATGTTTCAATCTCCAACCTACACGTGATCAGTATTATAATGTGCATGATATTAGGGAGCTCTTTGATCCAGTCAGCGTGGCTTGTATTATAGACTTCCTGAAGGAAGTAAACATTTATTACAAGCTATAGCTTTTATGCTATCACCTTGAGCAGTTTTATGTGATGTATATACCATCCCTTAATTTTAATTACCTTTCATCTGCCTCCATTAACATACACCATTTACATTCCCTGTTGATCGGGATGCTTTATTTATTTATTACCGTTACCATCTTCTCGTTTTCTTTCAACTGTTTTACCACTTTTGAACGATCATAGATATAAACTTTTGTATGGTACTAAATAGCCTAACAGTGCTGGTGCACCATAAAAATATAATCAACCAACCAACAACTGACAGAACATCGTCATCCTGCCCTCATTCCTGGGAGACATGATTTTCTGACCCCATCTCTCTTTGTTGATAGGGATAAGCTCATCTGGCAACTTCTCTTATAGAGTGATGAGACTGCCCTAGGAGCAGACTCCGCATGTGGAGAAAGCTTCTTGACCTTCTTCATCAGACTGGGGAAAGACTGGTCCCTCCTTCCTGTTCTCACATAGGCAGGTAAAATAGGTCAAAGACTGACATTAGCCCTGCTACACGGCCAAGGTTCTGATGTCCCATGTGACATGAAAGGGAAGGACAATTTACTTCCTTGAAATGGATCATCCAGGATGCCCACTCTTCCCTTAGTAATTAAGAGGGATCATAGGGGAGGTGGGATCCCAATACAATCCACTTCAATACATGTAGTTTGTTGTGTGTAAGAAGACTCCCTGTCCCTAACTGGGTCTGTGTTCTATTTCTGGAACTTTCCATCTAAAAGGAGGATGGTGTGTGTGTGTGTGATTTGGATTTTTAACGTAGCTTTAACAATTTTTCAGTCATATCGCTATGATATCTGCAGTGTGGCAGTTTATAGTAATGTCTAGTACTGGGGCATCATGCCGCAGACATGTATCATGATGTCCCACCCAATCATATTATCCTGACACCAGGCCGACCAGCACTAACCTTTAAATGCTGAGCGCCTAGCAAGGCAGCTGTTAGTACCATATTTTTATGTCTTTGGTACGACTCAGTCAGGGTTCAAGCCCGTGACCTCCTGCATCCAAGGCGGACGCTCTAACCACTAGGCCACTGGCCCGGCCCAATAGGAGGGTGGAATTTTCTTATATGAACGAAGTTAATTTCCATCCCAGAATGGTAAGCAATACAATAGTGACAGGTATTATATTACTAATATTAACACATTTCTTTTCTTGAATATCTACTGTTTGCAAGCTGCTTCTGCAAACTTGATATCACTTACATTTTTATCCAGCTTTTCAAATGTCTAATGAATCAAAAGGTATCTACAAACCCCGATTGTTATTTTAGTTGTTATATCCTTTACATTCTTTCATAAACCTATCAATTCTGCAATTCCTGATGAATGAAATATATTTCTCGTCCTTGTTTGGGATGTTTTTTACCCTTTACCTGGATCATTTTTAGTCATTTTGACTTGTAGTTGCCTGTCATAAACATACATGGTATAAATGAACACATGTATTCTGGATTTTGCATTTCTAATTTCATTCATTATGTGATGAACTGCTGTAAAGTGATCATGATTCCAACTTTATCGTTCTAATAGTCCATTCTTAGTCACGTATTTGTTAAATGTTTTTCACCTTCTCTACATTCAATAGATTTTGCATTTTTTCAGTTTCACAGTTTTGTAAATTTACTCAACACATTGTAGAATACGTCAATGCAACATGTTCCTCTATGAACTACAAAGTTGTACCTCCTGTTGATTGAAAGGAAAATCCAGGATAAGGTGTAATATGCACTCAATCTAAAAAAGTTCATTTATTTATTACATTTGTACAATTTGAACAGTTAGTTCACTACTTTAGTAGATATTGGACCTCAATTATGTTGGCTCTTATACATGCAACTTTGCCACTAACTACCAGCTAACTCTGACAGGCTATTTATGGAAGTCTATTGTTTTCATTTTGGTGAAAAATAACTTTTTTATTTATTTATAGGTCTGTAAATAAATCTGGTAAATGTCAGGGGCATGCACTATTGCACACTTACACCTCTTCTCAGACATTGCTGTACTATTTCTTATGAGCAACCAGCATTTTCAGTTATACTGTTAGCATCGAGAGTGAGCTTATATACTAGTATTGCAAGTGCAAGTAAGTGCACTCATTGCATTTTTACCTTCTGCTTGTTGGATGTGGCTTTGTGAAATAACAAATGTGATGTAAGGAATGAGCATCTGTTATTCACAAAGTTCAAATTCATAAAGCAAACAAACATAGGCAAGAAAGTAATGTCAAATAACATGTTCTAGACTCAATCAATCAGTTGATCTGATTTGTAAAATGCAATTAGAATTTGAGTGTGTGTGTGAATTCGATTTTTAATGTAGTTTTTACAATCTTTCAGTCATATCAGTACGATGTCTGCAGTGTGGCAGTTTATAGTGATGTCTAGCACTGGGGCATCATGCTGCAGACATGTAGCATCATGTCCCATCCAGTCACATCATCTTCTAACCACAAATGCTCTAACCACTAGGCCACCAGAGTGGTCTCAATTAGAATTTGAAGTTATCAGCCAAATCAGTAATAAAGTAACTAAAAGACATTGTGTTTGCATATTTTTTATGTTTAAATAACCTGCATATTCCTCTATTTAATCTGCATAAAGTTTCATGGCAATGCACTGAAAACTGAAACTTGACGCACTCACATGATTCTGTCATACATCAGACTCCAAGTCAAAGAGAGCAATAACTCTAAACAAAAGATGCCAACAGGTACCCGGGTACTTGCCTGTTGACAATAACCAGGGTAATAAAATGGACAACTGGGTACACCTTGAAAAGTTTCCAAGTTCACATTGGGACACATAATAATAACTATTACCGGTCAAGGCTTGTCGTGTGCACATCTATTCATCATCACAGGGCTTCGTATCATTGCTTACCATTTACTTGTCATACATGTCCTATATAATCATACGAGGGAGGATACTTCTCTTCTTTCTCACATGACCTATTTAAGAATCGATGCTGATATTTCAAGCTAGATTTTGTATAGCATAATAAATTTGGTACCAATGCTAAGCTCATGCATTCATCTTTCTATGCCTGTCCAAAGATTGGCTTGCTATCAACCTTTAATGAATGCCAGACCATTATCCCATGCTACCACTCGACACTGCCATGATTGTGCCACTTAATATGCAAGTGCAACTCGCTGAATGGAATACTGCCCTCTCAATGGCCAAAGGAAAATGATGTACTACATCTATTTACAAGTTATTTTGTATTATTGTATAGTACATATGTGACCAATTGTTAAATTGGAAACGATACCAAGCAATGTGTTCACCGTTAGAGCTCCATCTACTTTCCTTATTTTCTTTTTATAGTATCCACATGAAACAGTTCCAATAATGTGTCTCAGATTCATTCTATTTTGATACTACATACATAGTGGACAAGTCTAAATAATAAATTAAAAATAAATGGCACCAGATATCTTAAAAAACAGAATTTATCAATGTAACTGAGAGAAGTTATATGACTGAAAAATGTTACAGGAGTGTGAATTTGTTAAACATAAAAACTTGTTACATCCAGAAAAGGACAAACCAACAGCACTTTAATAATATTGAAAAAAGAATTTGACAGTGATGTAATACAAAAGTCATCATTTGTAGCAATTATGACTATTCACGAATGTTACTGTAGACATGTAGACTAGTTAAAAGTGAGTGTTATGCATAAATAATTTATCAATTTCTTTTGTGTCTATACTTTTGTACTAACTACTAATTCACATGGATTTAGCTGATCTGTGACAAAAATTAACTGCAGATCCAGGTAAGTAGCAAAAATAAATATACATTTTTCATAGAGTTTATACAGAATGCTTCCTATGCTCAGATTACGTTTTGCCACTTATGTAAATAATAATTATGCTTATACCTCTCTTGGAGGTTGGCATGTGTGAACCTACAACCAAGCAATTCAGGTTCACATTTAATACAATTTCCCTTTGATCAGGTAGCCAGGTAACCAATCATTAGGATCAATGGGTACTCAGTAGAAATTTCTTTAAATTTTGACATCTCTAAACAGAAATCACAGGAACATAGTAGTTTGTCAGTACAGAGGTCTCGCTAGGATTTTAAGACTAGGAGCCCCACCAGCAAAAGTTGCAGCCCCCATAACCATGTTGTGCATAACTGAAGTGGCTGAATGTCCAGATGAGAAGAACCAGTGGTAGTCACAGAGTTCAATTTTTCAAATTCTTCACAACACTTACATATAGCTCTTGTTTGTCAATTAGAGTGAGACTGAATTTTGTCAGTTCAAGGAAAGGCCTTATTCCTAACACTAAACCAGGCATCACACTTTCTTACACTTGGCTACTGTTCCATTCGAACTATCAGTTCTAGCAACTTCAGCACTCTTATGAATCTTGTTACAATCTTTGTCGATTTGCCGTTTAACCCCAAAGTACTTATCCAAATTTTGAAAACAGTATTTTGTCGAAGTCTTTATTTGAGGTTGCATGCACTACTTGTTCTGCTACTCTAGGAAATGAACACTATAATGGAAGCTAAATTTGTTCATTTGATGTACTCTTATAATGGCCACATGTACATCTCGGGGTCTTTCTGCCACTGAATTCAGTCACTGTAAATATCAGCACATTTTCACACCACTCGACAGCTAGTTGAGTCTTTGAACTTGCCACCCAGTTATTTATTCTTGTTCTTTTAATGTACTCATATAATGACATGTACGCCTGGGGGCCTTTCAGCCACTGAATTCTGTCATTGTAAATATCTGCACATCTAAAATGATCAACACATTTTTTCACATTCAGCAGGTGGTTGAAGCAGGACTGGCATGCCTTTGAATTTGCAACCCAACAATTGCTTGCGTACAAGGACTCCTGCGTAAGTGATTTTTTGCATCCCTGATTAAAAATTTGCATCTAATTACGCGTGATTAAACATTTCCAAGACCTGTTCCAATACACATTTTTATAACCCAATCAAACATATTAATTTTTACACCAAGCCATTGAAATCTGTGAGACTCGCTGCATTCAGAAGTCTGCCATACACTTCATTCAGATCGAAGTCAAAAGGGGCAATAACCCTTATAAAAAGTTTAGGAACACAATGATTAGATACATGCACCTTCAGTGATGACCATAATATTTACCAAGTTTCTTGGAAATCTGTCAAAACTTGTGGAAATGGCTGCACTACTGAGACAAAGGGATTTTACAGATTTACATAAAATACAAGGGTACCTGGAAAGGGTCCGAATATGAAAATTCCATGCAGTTATTAACATGATGTTGTGATACACCCTTTGGAATAAGACATTAATCAGAAAAACATTTCGAACCAAAAACCACTCAACTTAATCATATGTACAGTACCAATGGAATTTGTTTAACCTTCTTAATTATGAGATTATTGTTCATTTGAAAGAAATAAAATTCATGGATAAATCTGTTCTAAAAGATACTATATGAAGTTATGGGTCTATTGATTTCAAAGATGAAACAAAAGATGGAATTTGTTGATATTTAAATCTACTTATTGAAGTATCCAAAAAAACCTCCAAACCTGTGTAATGTTTGAGAAACAACTGCAGTAAAATTATTTTACTGTAAATCTGTCCATACAACAGATGTCCCACCAATGTGGATAATTTAAGTTATGGATAATTTCTGAATCAAACAGGGGCCATAACTTTGGCCTATGTCTCCTTAATATCAAGTCTCACACAAACTTTGTTTTCTATTCATTGGGCCCTTTAAAAGTTGTTAAGTGCAAAAGCTGGACTGAGGGATATAATGAGATGAAATGGAATCAACAGACACAAATAATACAATATCACCCCACCCCCACTTAGAATACAATACAAAAATTTAATATTACTTATGAAACCTGAACACAGAATCCTAAGTCTGTGTATGTATTGAGTGTTACACTGCCAGATTTTATGAACAACATCCAGATCCTGTATCTCTTAAATAGCAGTCTCACAGATCAAAATGATCGAAATTTAATTATTCTCCATTATGTACATCACTTTTCTGACATTAAAAAAAGATCACAAAACTGAAATTTTATATACAATTCTTTATTTAAGCCTAGACCTTGAGAGCTAGAGATGAGAAAGTTCAGTAATCAGGTAATAGTGTATGAATAGGAACAAACTTAGTGACTACCAGTGATAAAATTCATACAAATTCCATCACAATTATAAACATATTCTGTTCAAGAAAAATGACAAAGTACACATATACATGTTTCATTAACCATTGAGTGAATGAAGTATGTTAAAAAATAACAAACAATTAATACAGTACACCTTTGAGAAATGAAAAATATATTTCTAACAATGAAACTCAATTTTATCTTGTATCAAAAGTTATTTCCAAATTCTCAAAAATGGTTAAGTATGATTAGAGAATTTCTTATCTTATCTAGCTGCTTTCACACAGACATGATAGTTATTGAATCCTAGAAAATATTTAATGATTCTTTCAATATACAACCATTGGCATAGCTCATTATTCTTCGACATGTTTGCATAAACTATGGCAAAAATTAAAGACCAAAACTGGACACAAAAGAGAAGATATCTGAATTGGTTATGACAGCTCATGACATCCAAAGTAGTAAATTAACTTTCTTCTTCACAGGCTAAGAACAAAAACTGCATTAAGATTTTTATTTTCCATTTATGACAAGGCCTCAACATGTTGCACTGTAATAAAGATACAATAAATATGGGGAGACAATTCTGGGTTTAGTACCTTGTCATCAAACTAAAGATTAATTAAATAAACAATAAATGAGGAAGTAGTATATAAAGATGAGATTATCGTATATACTTGCTAATGAGTCCAATTGCAAACGGCCCAGATGCAGATCTGCCAGCACATAATGTGGTGGTAGATCTGGGTCTGTGCAGTTTGCTAGGAGTAATCAGTAGAACAAACAGTACAGACCTTTATCTATTGGTGCACTGTGCTATGTCAGATCAGGATCTTTGCAGTTTAACTTGAACTGAAGTAAGTATATATGGTATGTAACAGCAAACAAAACCATGCCATAGAAAAACTAATTATGAACCTAACTAATACCTTATCTATTTCTAAAGTTTTACTAGTTGACTACATGAATGCACGGTTGAAAAAATTCATTTTGTCAGGAGTCAGTCAAAAAAGTGCAAATCTGTACTAGCCGAGTAAACTCCTACATCATTAACCAGAATTTTACATTAAATCCAATAAGCAAATTTAAATAACTGTGCAGTTATATGAAGATCTTTGGAATGAAATTCTATTTACAAATACATGTGGATGAATGAAAGACACTGGTCAGCAATAAATCTACTCCACATGGACATAATATAAAAGCAGTAGCATGTACTTGGTAAAAGTGCTTAGACAGTTTGGAAAGATCTTTCACTGTCAAAGCTGTTGAACCACAAAGAATATTTCTTGCAGTGAAATTGTATTCTTCTTTATAAATGATGAAAACTAACAAAGCCATGTACAGACAAGGCAGATTTGAAATACTCCAATGAGTATGAAAAGCTGAAATACTCCAAGGTGAGTACGAAACTTAAACAGACAAATTTGACCTTCATACTATCTTGAACAAATCACTTTCTTAATTTTTATTTTAATACTTTTATGATACAGCTGAAAATTACTTAATCCTGTTTTCTTTACTTGCTAGATCTTACAAATGTCCCCCCATCCAAACAATTATAAATGTGTACATATTCCACATCAACTACTTTCATATTACATTGAATTAGAAAAATCTGTAACATTCTTTATCTGAAGACAAAATTAATGATTGACCTGCAGTATACATTAACTTTTTTATGTTTAAAGAAAAGGTGATGACAAACCCTGCTGTAGTACATGCAGAACACAAGTGGTTGTACTTCTCCATTAATTCCAGGGTTTGAAATATTTTGTCCAATTCTACCAATAACCAGAGTTCAGAACAATGCCTGAACACAGAATGTGAGAATTAACAATTTATTCCACAGACATTACAGAACTTCAAAAAATGTTAACAAATTAACCCACAATGATCCATTTATAAAGAAATAACAAGTGATTCTGTAACAAGAGCAGATATTCATTTGTTCTGCACAAACCACTTCTTTTCTACTATACAATAAAATTATATCCTGACAATCAGTGACGTATCACAGGAGGATTAAACACATTATCTGACACAATCATTAACAGTTTTTTTGACTCTGCTACCTAAAGCAAAGTACACTCCTGCAGGATAAGAAAAACTGTCCATTTTCAGAGAAATCTTATATTTGAACACATCCCTGAAAGAACAAAACGTGTCCCATTTCCAATTAGCCACTCTTTCCAGATAATTAGTGTTGACTTTAAGAATGTCATTAGTTCATGAAACGGGTCTCTCAGCTGCTACGTATTGTTATTGTTTGTGTTATTATCGATGGGTCTTCTGAACAGCAGTATATGTGGCTCTGAAAGAAAAAGCATAAAGAACATAAGTAAATATAAATCAAATCAAGGGATGAACCTTATTTAAGCCTTTCTGAATTGTGGTAATATAATTTCCTTTAAAAATTGTTATTTCTGATGTCTTAATGTTTATTTTCCCTTACAAAATAATTTCAAAGCTTATATCTTAACTGTTGAAAATTGTTTTATTAACTTCATTTCAAAGCCAAAGGAAATTTACATATTGGCACAAAGACTACTACAAACAAAGAAACCCAAGCTGGCCTGAGAATGTTCATCTGGCTGACATCCATCGAATAGAAAAATGCAAGAAACAGTCAAGAAATCTGAGTCAGTAGGATGCTTTCTGAAAAAATTTCTTCAAATATGCTTGATTGTGTATGTTATGAAAACATCTGTTTCAAGGTTTGCTTAATTTTTTTGTATCTTTGTCCATATTGTCTGTGAATCAAAGGCCTTTATTCCTGGACGCATTTTGTCCAAGTTTGTCAAAGTCAGTTGAATGGAATATTTTAAAGATAACATCAAACATTTTCCAGGCACTCATCCACGATTTGCAATAGTTACTCATCCCTGTCAGTACTTTACTCAACATAGTACAATTCTCCAACACACTACTTACACCTGTACTATAAAGATACAGGTATTTGAAGCATGCTTGACACAAAATTATGAAAATATGTTGAGAGTAAGAGTGGGTTTAAAATCCTTCAAAAACGTGGTTCTTTAGATAAATATATAATAAAAGACAAGGTTGAGAAATTGCAGTTCCAGTCTTAGGAAACAATTTCTTAATGGCATTAGCAATGGGTGACACTTCTGAAGTAACATAGGTGTTATTTTGATGTGGACCATGTCCTTTTCAACAAACCATCACAACTCTTTACTAGTGAGAAGATAAGAATCAGCAATTTTGTGATTTATGTCTGGCTAGACTGTATCACACTTGCTACTGTCACCCCTCTGTATATAAAAATACTAATCATTCTAGTCCTACTAAACACCAATGACAAAAATGCCTATCATACTAGGGACAGATAAACTCCTTCAGTTTTGCAGTAAACAAAAAATGCTTTTTGTTTTATTTTAAAACATATTCACACCTGGATTATGCGTTATGTAGTGTACCTTATCTTGTTTTATGTAATGCCTATGCTATAATGATATGAAGATCATGCTACAAGTAGTATATCAAACCCCAGCTTTGTGGAACACCACTACCATATTCATACATGTATCATGCTTCATATAGTCTAGACAACCCTGGCTCAATTGACACAGCCACATTGTATTAACTTTCAATACAGATATAATGATTTTTGGTTTATCCATGTGTCATGGTGAGGCACTTTATCCCAACCCCTCTCACACAATGAAAAACACTACAGTGGAGGGGTCAGTACCTACTAATCACCACTGTGCCTTGGCAGGCACATCTGAACAGCCAATGCATAAAGATCACCCGTGTAAAAAAGACCGGGGTGTCAAGAGCAATTGTAATTGGATTCCATTTGAAGAATCAATCATCTTTTTGTCCAGTATATATTTGGACAATTTTTTAAAAAAAAACCATTTCAAAATAGTCTTATATATTTCATAAATAAAATCATAATGCTCAGTTTCTTTTGCAATATTTCCATCTGCAATTATTGCCCGATCTCCATGACCACATTCAAAATTCTCCTGCCCCCAAACTCCTTGTGTTAGGTCAATAAATCGTTTTATTTAGTTTTATTTTTATAGGAAAGATGTGTAGCTATATAAGCTACTATACTGTGAATCAATTTCAATGTTAAAATTAGAATTTGTTCATGTTTTTGTTGAAAATACTGTATACTCCCTAACTAATGCCCTGACTAATTAATTCCCCTCCCCTTTTTTAATAACAGAAAACTTAAAACTTATCAAGAATCATCACCATTCTGTGATTCATAGCTGCAACACAGGAATTAAGTAGTCCACAAATGATTAATATAATCCCAATTTCACATTTTCGATCTACATTACAGATCTTACTGCCATGGTGTTTGCCTTTTGCTTCAGATTCTTTGTAAATAATGCATTGTACGAACAACTTTAACTTTCATTATTGAACTCTAATACACACTCCCCTTTTGGAAAATGTAGCCCCCTCCCCCCCTGCAGCATTTTTCAGGGAGTATATGGTATGTTAAGTGCAATGTACATGGCCACACAATAACAGGCAAGCCATCTGCACCTTAAATTGTTGGCAATTTTAAGGTCTGGGGTAAGGGCATAAGACAGGCTGCCAGTATGACCCTGCCATAAATTCATGTATTAATGTGCCATACAACCCAAAACCTACCAAACACATCAAATCAGGTATACGTTTAAATTCCACATGTGCATATGCACACACACAGAGAAAACAAACAAAAATTGCATTCCACTACCCAAAATTATATCATGTACCTTTTACAAAGTTTTAGTGAATATAAGCAAATTCATTTAGTCACCTGTCTTTTTGCAACTCTACATAGAGGTCTCTCTCTCCAAGAAATTTGAGAGTTCAGTAAAAGTTAGGTATTTTCAGTACACTTTAAGCTGAAAACAAAATCAAGATTTTGATATTCTATTCTTGTGATGATGAGATCCAGTCCTTTAGCCCTTTCATTTACTATTCTCACAGTCGAGTTTTACGTCTTTTCCTGATCATGGTTATTTAAAAAAATGACATTCAGTTTTACCTGAAAATCAGTGTCCTGCAGCACAATTTTCAGTGACAGCAAATAACTTTTCTCTAAATGCTATGCATTAAACCTATGGATTTTTTTTTTTAAAAGAAGATATTTGTGAAAATGTACATGTCGCCAAGAACATATTCATGAAGAATGGGACTGCATCTGCTCGGACAGATATGCTTGTGAAGAGAACCATGTTTTACCAATATGACCATGTTTTTTTTTCTGAATAGTGGCTGCATATGAAACTCCCCCTCGAAACTCTCTAGGGCATACTTGCAGGGTACATAAGGCAACCATCCCCGTTTCTCATTGCTGACCCTAACACTTTTTGCCCCCATCAATTCCCGAAACTGATTTGTTCATCTAACTGAGGCAGTTTTGCACAGTACTTTGAAGCGATTAGTTTTATATACTAATTATTACATGTTTAGAAAAAAAACAAAAAACTACCTACCCACCCTAACTTTGCCAGAGCTGCCAACCCTCCAGACTCCCAATTAGTGAAAAGAGGGATAAAAATTAATGAATTTTGAACACAATCAGTGAAAAATTATAAACATGACAAGAGCTCCATCCACTCTGATGGTCAGTACTGCATTATATGAAAATCCCAAAATAAAATTAAAGCATATTATTTACACTTATTACATGTACCAATTTATTTGAAGCCAAATTTACTAATATACACAAGCATCATACTATTTGTCATGATATGATGCTGCGGCAGTCTTGAACTTCCTCAACTGCATAGCCGCCAACCCCCAAGTACAAAAATACTGATTCCTTATGACAAAAATACTGATTTTCAGGACCAAATACTGATTTTTAAAATTTTTAATGCATATGTAACTACTTACAACATATACATCCATCAGTAAGGTAGGACAGTGCCTTACATAATTATTTAAGGTCAAAGATGCATGTGTTGCACACTTGCACCTTCTGGACGGGCACCCTCTTCCATTCAGGTGCCCATTCAGAAGGTGCAAGAGTGCAACACACTCAGATACAGGCTGTTTATAGGAGCCTTTTCCACACCTTGTTTATTTTTTTTCAATTATTATCGATTCCAATGTACAAACTTTCATTGATAATCTCAATTCTGTGTGATTTTCTTACTGAACTGTTTTCATTCCAGCATACGAGTAATCCTTTGTGATTTTACTGTCTGGAAAACGCATGCAAAATAAATCGCCAGCAACACTAGTAACTGAAAGAGGACAGTTCATTTCTGAAAGAAATTTAATAAACCGAATTTCGATCAAATTACATCAAGGTTCTCTCTGGTATTTATATACATCCAAGTTCAGGCTGAGTTGTCTATAATGAAGCAGCAAGCTGATGTTTATTAGCATTTTCGTGCTCTTGCATTTCATGTGCACCTCCATGCCTAATAGCGAAATCACATTACACAATTTCCAAAACGTGAAGTCTTCTCCTTTACTAGATGATTTCACAAATCTAAACAAGACGGTACAATTGTCCTTTCAGTTCTGTTTTCTTGTCTTTTCTGGTGAAAATTCTGAATATTCTGCTTTCGTATTCAACATTAGAAGTTGAATATTACGAAGATGAGACACAGTGGTAGCGGTAACTGTTTGCGAAATCCAATAAGGCGGATAAAGACAGGCATGGTAGCCTCGATTTCAAATGAACCAATCATATTGTAGAACTGTATTCCTATATACATGTGATACATTTCTATCAGAAGGGAACCGGGTGCCCATTCTAAACTGAAAATTGCAAGGAAATTTTACAAAAAAACCCGTACACCCATATTCATGTCCAAAATACGGGACAAATACGGAAAAAACGGGACAGTTGGCAGCTATGCAATTGGGCTGTGGTAATTTTGTTTTCAAAACAGTTTAGGCTTCTTGCCTGCTGGTTAATCCTGGCGACTAAAATTGTTACAAATTTTCAGCACCGAAGGAGGCACTAAAGTTTGTCTTATTTTTCATCACAGTAGGAAATACTCTTGCACTGACACAGTTATTGATCTCCAACTGAGAAAGGTAGGTTATATTCAACAAGAATACTCACAGCACCATGCTTCAGCATTGTTAGCTTGCAGGACTTGAGTATGTGGCTTAAAGTACTCCAGAGCTGAAATCTGCTGGTGGTGCTCTTACTATCTATATGATTTTTGCTAGCAGTGTGCTTTTTCAAATCCTTTTGCCACATGCCATAGAGGCTCATATCGTTGCTTACAATTTATATGTCATACATGTACTATACAATAATATATTATTATATAGTGCAAGTCTGACAGGTAAATAGTAGACCTAAGCAACGGTACTAGCCCCAGTACACATTCATAGTATAATGTACATCGAAGTTTCATGGCTGAATGCAAGGCCAATTTTTGGTGCACTCCAATCTATGTTTTGCTCTTTGTGGAATGCATATCTTTTTCTTTGGAGGTGAAAATATTTTAAGTGTAGTGTAGCTTAATTACAAAATGGTATTAATCCAGGAGATGAAACGTCAAACAATTACTGATTAGTGGTCTCGACTCATGCACAGAAAAATATCAACTAAAGCAAATTATGATATATGCCAATCTTTCAATATCTCAAAAATTCCTACACTCAAAAAAGCTGTCTTCATTTAGTATCTGTTTAAAAAAATTAAAGTTGCCATGAGTATGAACATGTGCCATTTAAAAAAAGATCAGTTGGGCCCCAGTTTTCTTCATAAGTATTTGTAAAACTTCTGTTCTAAATATAGATTATTTAATTTACACTGCTTGCTACAGGGCAAACTGTAACAATTGAATATAGTTCTACTAAGATCACAACAAGCAATACAGGACTGTTATCGACATCAGTGACCACTGCTACTATCTTGACTAGCATGTAACGGGATAAAAGTTATTTTATTCCTGATTTAAGCCGACTGAGAATTCGGAAATGCATTATTTTTTTGCGTGCAGCGTGAATCAGTGAATCTCTATCCACAGAGTCATGAAATTCACATCAAAACTGACAGGTCTGCTTAACAACCAGTGCAACAGGAAATAACTTTTTTTTGCCTAAACAGTAAATCACACCCACTTTATCGACACCACATCCACTCTGGTGGTAGACAGGTGCGGTTCTGCAAGAAAGGGTGGTGTGTATAACTATTCAAAAAACGATCTCCAAGCAACTACATCATGACATGCGGGGGGATGGTGGAGGGGCTATTCCATAATCCTCCCCATCCCCAACTGCAATACATGGAGAAATAAATAAATTGTGGGAGCCGTACAATATAATCATTCCTGGATCTTGCTTCATGCAGTTCATCTAACACTGGCTTTGTGAAACACCTATATTTAATTCATATCTGAACCATGCTACATGAGAGTATCAACACCTAAACCATATTATACCTGGATCGTGCTTCATGTAGTGTATCCAACCCTGGCTTTGCTGAACACCTATACTCCGCCACTCTGCTTCGGACATCAGGTGATTTTTGGGAACAAGTTTTGCAATATCCTTAGGTAACATCACATGTCTGAAAAAAGTAAACAGAAATTAAAACTTGGTGTATCATAAATTATTATTATGTGTATTAACATACTGCTGATGTATAATATGTGGGGTCAATTCAGGTTGCAAATTTGTATAGATATAAGAGCGATGAACTTTAATTAAACTTAACTAGAACTTCAGCAACTTTGATGGCTCGCCATTTACTCACACTGTTTACTACATATTCCAACAACAACAAACAACTCTGGCACTCACCGCCATCCCCCAAAAAAGTACCCAGGGATCACATCACAAATTCTTTCACAAACATAATACATTTTCCTGCTTAAACTGCTGTGCATTCATGAGGTTTGGTCCAAAAATATTTAATATTTCATTTGTCCAATTAATTCCAGTTTAAATAATAGTGAGGAAAATACTGGATTCTGCTCAGGTTCAATAACTACCAGCAAGGATGGAAAGTCAGTACAAAATCGAATTTTACAGGTACAAATGCTAATCAGCCAATATTATCAATGCAATGTTTATTATTTGCATAAAATAGGGCAAATTATATTGTAAACAATACTTTATAGAATAAAAATAACTGTGTTATTGACCTTTACAGGGGTGGCATTGATAATAAGTGAAAATATGGAGAAAAAAAAGCAGCAAAACAAACCAATGCCTGATGTTACTAAATGCAAGTACAGTGTTTTATCTACAAATGGCTTCATGTAAGTCATTTGACTCATCAAGGCAAAAAACAGCTGAGTCAAAATCCAAACCAATGAGTCCTATTCTAGGAGATGATCAGTCTTCAGTAGTTTTTAAAAAAATAAGTATATTATTCAAATACACAACAAAAATATTAGTTATATAATGTCACTAAAGCCAATAAGGCAATTCCCTTGCCAAATGCATCTGAACATTCTATATTTGTTAAAAATCTTGTTGATGGTTTCATGTCATCAGAAATAATCTGAATATATATGACAAGGCATTTATTGTTGGATATGTCAGTGCTTTCACCTGCCATTGCTGTCACAAATGACGAATTTTGCAGGTCACGTATAAGATTATCCTCAACATAGTTTGACAAGCTCTCCAGTACCTCTGAACAGGTAGTAGCCGAGTCATACTGAATGGTGAAATTCTTCAAAATACCAATGGCATCAATTTCTTCAGCTGTTAAGTCGTGTATTAAATTAGGAAGAGATTTGTATTTTAAAAAAGGGATCTCTTTTACACTCAGCCAATGTACACACTTAAGTAGCACTTTCACTGCTATGTCTTGTTTGTAAAACTGCATTAAAATCTGCCTGATACTGTGGACCTTCAATCAGCAGTTTGTGCTCTGGTAACCCTGCATGCCATGCCAGTGTACTGTTCTGAAAGTTATTGTTTTTTGTACATTTGGTCATGGAGGGGTTTTTTAGCCTCTGTATATATATATATATATATATGGCAAAACATAAAGGTGTCTTCACTGTCCCATTCTTCACTCAACTTTTTGAAAACGTAGCGACCTGTATGCTTAAAGCTATTGCTGCACAAAATTATGTTTTATCTTACGAGTAATTGGTACCTCATCTTCAGATGATAAAGGCTTCACTGGTTTGATAACAATACTATTATCGACGGTCAGTTGTAAAAGCGTGATCCAAATGATAATTTCGTTTGTTTTGGATCTATCTTAATTTGTTTGCCTAGGACGCCATTTTCAGTCGAACGCTGAGAGTATCTTGGAACAACACAAGCCACACAATTGAACGAATGGAAATTGTTGCTTCGTTGCCTGACAAGGATGTGCATAAAATAATAGTTTTTCGTGAGAATCACATGTTTATTTTCCGCCTCTTTCTTGTGTGTGGTGATTATACGGTTCTAACATCCTGTTGCTACAAATGATGCAACAGTTACAGGTTACATAAGGTCAGCTCCAGGCTCCACACTCACTTGTAACCCTATGTATTATGCTAACATCAGCGTAAGAACTAATGTCTGCGTGTTTTCCCTGTTTGGGTTGTAATCTAGCCAACAGAGCAGTTAGAGCAACCTCTATTTTGTGTTAATCAACAAAACATAACATCAGTGTGCGTCAATTTACGTACCAGCGACGATTTTTTAGACCAAACCTTTGTTTTGTGTTAATCAGCAAAATATAACATTGGGGTGCGTCAATTTATGTACCATTGACGACTTTTGTGCATCAAATCCGAAAAGTCTGCATATTTGACACATGATGCATGGGTAGATTAAACACTGCAAGTAGACAATGAATAAAACCATAAATTTGCAGTCCTATCAGTGGACTGCTGTAACAAAGCTAGACTGAGTGGTTACATTAACAAAGCCCCTCTTCTATAAATTGATGTAATAACATGATGGCTATTTCAATTCAGTTGGAAAGAAGGTTTTAGTTCATTCTTATGCCGACTTTAATGCTTCAGTGTGTTATCTATAAATAGTTACGGTGATGTTTTATCAGCAACAATGAAACTGCATATCTTGTTTTGCTTCCACCTCACTTTGTTCAGCTCTCACTTCTCCCTGTTCTGTCCAAAATGAGCAGTCACTTCTCCCTAAAATTCAAGTCTAGCTTGCCCCCTGTATTGTAATAGAAATAAAATGAATTACAATGTAAAGCCTTTCTTGTCATTCATCTGGACAGTTTATGGTTTACTTATCAGTAAAGAATGTGAAGAATGAGAGGAATATTTTTCACCAATAAGCCCTGATAACGTTCTCTGGGTTGGTGGCAACACTTTAGAAAGATCAGAATTATTTTCAGATGAACTTCCATCAGCAGACATCAATGATCTATTGTCAGTCTTCTTGCAATGACCAGCCATCACAAGATGGTGCTTGTTCATATTCTGCACACAGCAAATGCCTCATCAATCCTTCCATTATACTGTTTAAAAGCAAAATGAGTTCATATGGATGATGGTGCTCTCATGGTTTTTTCCAGGTAAGAGTAACATGTGGAGACCGTCTAGCAAGGACTGTATAATAAAGAACTGACCAATGTTTGGGACTGAGCTGCAGTTAATTCGTGCCATTACCCTTACCTTGGGGTTAAGTCATGCCATTACCCTTACCTTGGGGTTAAGTCATGCCATTACCCTAGTCCTACAATAAGACATAGCACATGTTTTCGTTTTAGTGCCATGTCTTACTACCCAAATAATGGCCTTGTATAGTGTGTTCTGATGTCAGTTGACATCGGAACAAGTAGTTACAGTGTCAGAACATCTCACACACTTGGTAGCCTATATCGACACTCTTCCACTAATTTTTGTGTAATTAATATACTTACTGTGCTGTCTTTATCCTGGTGGAATCAAAATATGACACCAGCAAATGGACGCATTTTCACGTTCCATTGACATACATTTGAATTTGTTGCAATGCGATGGCAGTCAAGGTACGCTGAAGTATGTTCAAGCAGGTTCACATGAGAGATATGTTTCTTGAACAAAATGAAAGTTTGCTTACAGTTCCAACAGGCATAATATATTTTTATTCGTTTCGTTAAAGAATAATATTTCAACTTAACCTGATTTCGGCATTCCTGGCTTTCATCGCTTTCCAGCCAACTGAAATGTAGGCAAACAAAACTTTGAAAACAGGTCCATTTCTTTTGCGAGAATTTGAATTTATTAGAGAAGAGTCATCAGGGTAAGTAAAGTCTGACAAAAACATTATAACTTTACTTTGTAGAAAAGCATTGTTATTGGCTGCCAGTTTTATGTGATATTCCTGAAAATTTGACTTTCGTTACACTGTTAGTCAACATCAAAACACGCTACACAGCACCGTTAATTAGGCAGTAAGACCCATCCCCCCCCCAGAACAAAAATATCGGGTAATATGTCTTATGTTGTAGAACTAGCCATTACCCTTACCTTGGGGTGATGCTGCCTTCAACATGTGCAACAGTAATTGAAAACTTCAGGTCAATAACTGATGGATACTCAGGTGATAAATTCTGTTAGGGTTTAAAACTAAAGAATTAATTCCATAAGTCAAAAGAAGTGGAATTCTACTTACCATCCACAAAAGTCCGTCAAAATAACTATATTAAGTACTAACGAGCAGATGATATTCTGACCTGAAAGGTGGCCAAAAACTACATCCAAATAGTGCCAAGCATTGGTCTCTGCTACCAGTAATGTCAACAACAAAAAAAAAGAAAAAGGAAGAGAACCATGTTCTGGTCTAAGCCTACCATGTGCTGAAAAATGGCATGAAGCCAACAACAAACATGTTAAGGGCAAGCACCAATATGATTCATGCACCTCCAATGACTGATGACCTATGACAATTCCACTAAACAAATGAGTAAACTGAACTAGTGATCAATTCAGTTATTAAAGAACATTCTTTCTCTGTTAGCAAGTGATGACTGAAAATGTTTTGCCAACTCGGATAAATATTTGCTAACTTAAAGGGCTTTTCCCTTGGAACAAACCTATTATTTCTCCAAACTTTTTATTTGGTAGCATGGAAACCATGTTTATTATTCCCTATGCATGTCCATTCGTCACTGCTGAGGATTTCCGGTTTTTGAAGGGATAAAATGAAATCGAGTTATAGTTGGGTCCGATTGTTTGCTACCACGCAAAACATCGACCCCAATGTTTGTTTTGGGGACCCCCAAAATACAAATATCAGGGTCGATATCTTAAATTGTTGGACTAATTGTCTACATTCGTTACTTTCATTCCTTGTCACTAGTTATTAAAGAGAATGTGAAAACCTTTACGTTTTTATTGCTTCCTTGTGAGTAAACTTCGTCACGCGTTCTAACATATTCAAATTCGTAGTTAAGAGTTATAGATACGCACGGACATGTCAAATTCTAACTTTGAAGGTCCACATTTGATAATTGCAACTCTGACAATTTAGTAAATCTTACCTATATTCATACTTGTCATCTGTATATTTATCTGAATAATATATTTGTTTGTGTGACATTTTTGGCAATTTCTCCTTCTGTTGCCTTGCTAGCACAACCTGAAATAAAAACTATTCCCGTGTGGCGGTTTAAAATTGTTATCGCCTCTTTGATTGGTCATAATTTTGTTTGACCTAAGATTAATTTGATTGGTTAGTTGAAATATCCCAAATAAAATTTCTCACTTAAGTATAAAAATATGATGCATCGTGTCCAAGGAAAATAACTTGAAATATATTTTTTAAACTAATGGCGCAAATATTATATGTTCAATTATTATAGTCTTGATGCGAAGCGAAAGAAGTAAGGTCTGACTGGATCGCTAACGTATTTTTTTAAATTGAATACAGCACTCTATGACGAAATACGTAATGTTTGATGACGTCAGCTCACAGCTATCCCATTCCTCGAATAGAGAATATAATATTTCCGCTGATGACAGTATTTGAAGGGGGGGGGGGGAACGTGTTTAAATGAAAGATCTACATTTGCTTGATTCCTATTATCGATTCATCGTCAAGTATGGCAGTGAAATTGGGCTAGATGACTTGAGTCAAGGGACGATAACATCGAATCAGTGCCAGATCTATGACTTGACATTATTTCCGATCACAGGTCACCTTAAATCTCTAAATACATATTGAAATACTTCCAAAACACATTTGATCGTTTCTGCCAAGAGGCTCCGATTGGGGTCAAATTTATTCATGTAATTAAAGTGATTCAGCGACATATTGGCTGATTTGACATAAGAAACCAATGTCGCCCCAAAGCCCACCCTACGCTTCCCATATAAATAAATCAAATGAGTCCGATTCCAAGGGTACGTCAGAATTATCTGCACAGATCAGAGAGAGGTAATACGAATGATAGATCTTTGCGAAATTTGTTTTCATCAGCACATATTATAGACGCTAAGCTAGTGTTACATTGAAAGGCGAGAAGATTAAAATAACGGAACTATTTTATGATGTAGTTGCCGTGCTGGAATTAATTAAATGGTAAATATATTACTAGAAGCTCAGAAGGAAACATGGTGATAGGCCGAGACTTCTCTCGATTGATACTTCCTGTATCCATATATCTTCTAGAGTGACCTGAACGATAACGTTAAACATTTTGACATAGAGGTTATCCTAGCGAAAATATATTTGATAACCAGGAAATGAGCAGAAGAATAGAAAGATACCAGGCGTTTTTAAAGAAGAGCGGAATGATATTCCAGCTAGAGAGTTTTGTGCTCTCTGTCTCTACCCCTTTAAAACTACCCCCACCACTCCTTGACCCACAAATGAAATGAAGGTATGAAAGGAATAAAAAATGTGAGGTGAAAAAAGAATATAAACATCGAAATGTACTCAAATTACATCTTTTAAACTATTATCCTCAAAAGTGCCACTTGAATTTGTATACGTATCGCCTTTGCTGATGGTGGGGTTTTTTTTAATAGTTTTTTTAAGGTAAACCTGAGTCGGTTGATATTGGACCTTGCCATTTCTGCCATCGTGCTAACGCTATTTACTTAACGTGACAAATGCATGTTACTAATATGACATGAAATTGTCTCACTTTATCATCATTGGGGTAGGGGTGGGGATTGCTGATATTATTCTATTCATGATATCTCTTTCTAACTTATTGGTAATCGCTATTAAAGTTATATGAAAAGTTACAAAGGAAGAAGTTTTTAAAAGACAAAAGACTTGAGCAAACCCGAATAGTTACCACTGAAATAATTTATTTAATGGGGTTATGTGGTTATTTTCTTTTGTCGTGGTAAATGTATAACGTTTAATGTTTAATAAAGTCTGCAAATAGTATTAAAGTCAACAGACGACAGTATAATGATATGACTATTGATACTAACAATTAGGTAGTCAATTGTGAACTGACCGAAAATAATTGAAGCAATCATTTTTCAACTTCTGCAGTTTCCACGGATCAACTGCAAACATCGGTAGCTGCTTTAGAAGGAATATATAGGCAACAGCAGAAGCAGATTTTAATGTTTTATGGTAAAATTGTGTTCATAATGTATTTGCATCACTCCATTTTTGTTTGCAGATTAAAGCTCAACTACTTTTAGTCAAAACAGTTAAATGATTAGCAATGTAAGTTTGATTTTACTTTTGTTACTACGGTGTTAAACACGTTTGTCAGGTAAAACTATATCTGATGTCACCAGTCAATAATAATCTAAGCGCAAACGGATTAACTAGTTTTGCAGTTTCTCCGATAATCGTTTTTATGATTGATGTAAAGACACAGTAAACAAGTTCGTCAAAAAGAATGATATATGCAACATTGAAAATAGAGCTTTGTTTCTGCATGATAAAAAGAATTAATAATGTTAGTAGTGAATGGAGGCACACTAGTGACAATGGGACTTTAATGTTAAATTTGGTCGTATGCACTCGGGCGAGAAGGGGAATTTAACAGGGGGAATTTAACATAGGAAATGTTTAGCGGGAATTTATTGGGCCTGTCCAGCGACAAGGGAATTGAACAGAGGTGACGTCACGGTACTGGACACGGGCAATAATGTTGGAAGTGGCAGACCTCAATCGGTCGGAACAGTGTGGCAATGGGCTGACCTGAATACGTGCTACTCTAGGAACAATAGAGACATGGACATAGAGACGTGGTTAGAGACAGGGTTAGAGATATAGACAGAGACATAGACATGTGACACAAACATTGATTTATGAACATAAATCTATCTCACAAAAATCGACTAAAAATTTTTTAGGCAAGAGAGAATAGATATCTTTAAGAGGCAATGGAGTGGCCCTGAAAAGGGCCTTTTAACTTTCTTCTATTTTGTCTCCTCTTTTCTTCTCCTCCACTAACATCTTATTTTCTACACTACGTTCTTCTTCTTTTTCTTCTCCTTTTCATCCTCCTCTTCTTCCTTTTCCTCTGTCTCCTCTTTTTTTCTCTTTTCATTCTCCTCCTCTTTTATCACCTTAGCACTGTATCTTCTTTATCTCTTCTTTTTCCTCTTTCTCCTCCTTTTCTTCTTTTTCCAGTTTGATCAGCTGTCTCAGTCTATCCTTTGCCTTCTTCAAAATATTAAGTTCCATCCTCACTTAATGGGGATTATAACACCCATACTCCACTTTCACCAACAGTTCATTTATCTCCACAGGTCATCTGCTACCTGTTGAAACTTCATCATTTTGTCTACAATATTGCTGGCCATTTTTTTTATTCAATCTTGAATGGCGCGATTGATTGATTGATTGATTGATTTTTTTGTATTAAAGTCGTGTTTGCCCATAAGGGCATGTACGACTAGTTTATGCCTGCACAGCAGGCTGTTTAATTGTTCGTGGGGGAAGGAATAAGTACCACATCCCCCACGCATTTATGCACTCAAATTTAATTTAGCCCATACAGGTCGTGAGACAAAAAAGTCCCAAACGACCTGCATGTAAGGCTATCATTAGTGGGAATGGACCCAAGACACACTCATGTTAGAGATAGTCAGTATCTACTATTGTTGTTGTTGTTGTGGGGTTTAACGCCATTTTTCAGCACACGATATACATGGCGGCCAGTATTAATGGTGGAGGAAGAAACCGGGAAATCCCCGGAAAGAACCACAGACCCACGAGAAGCTACTGGCAAGCTTTCTCATATATCCACATTCGCCGAATCCTAGACTCGAACCCACGCAGACGGAGGTGAGATGGCAGTGACCCGTAACGGAGAGCGCTTTAGACGACTAGGCCACTCGGGGCCCCCAGTATCTACTGTCAAGACTCTTGGAGGGAACCACCCAATTTATAGCGCCACCCCGGTTCCGAGATTACTCGCACGTCGGGGCACCTGATAGTTTAGACGGGTGGAAATAGTTCCACATCCCGTCGTAGTACAAATGTCCGGGAGAGGGAAGAGGATAGGTACCCGGCAGAAGGCGCAAGCGCAACGGAGTACTTAAAAACGCCAGTGTGTACTTTTAAAAATCAAATTTAGTCCAGTTAATTTAATGGACAATTAATAAAATACCAATAATGTGTTAGCCACCTGTGCAATTATCCAAATCCAACAAGTCAAACAACTTTCATTGCTAAATTCATTCATTTAGTTGGGATTTTGTGTACAAAGTGTACTTTAATTTTCCAAAATAATACCAATCAACTGAGTCTAAGTAACTCGTGTAATTTTGAAACACGCATTATTAGCTCTAAAAGATATTAATTTTGATGGCGGCTTAGAAAGGATCAAATCAGGTTAAAAATAGTGAAATTATCAAAAGAGGTTTTCAAAACCCAAACAAAAACCTCATACATTCAGGCAATTATAGCAGTCGTAATTCTTCTCTTCTTGTCTTTGACTGGTCTTCTGGAGTTAAGACATCATCCGGTAGATATGCTGGCTGCTGCGGCATATGACGGCTTCCATATCCATTTTTCTGATGACAACCCAACACTGGCTTATGCCTCCCATTTTTGGTGACCGCCTCGTGTCTAATGCCTTCCCACTAAACTCTCTATGGTGCAACATCATTCGTCAGTGCAGCCAAAATAATTTGTTTTCCACTGGTTAACTGCCATCCGGTTTCTGGTATGGGCCTCACAATGGCTAACTCCCATTTCTCGGTGGCTGCCTCGTGTTATTAGTCTTCTCCCATCTATCCGTGGTCGTGGCTGTCCGGTGAAATCTTCATGTCAGCAGCGTGTATTTATACTCAATGAAGGGTTGCTCGACTCTAGCAGCATATTACAGCGTTATGGCCACGTTGCTGTTTTGTTACGTGGTCCAATGTGTAGCACGTGTTCCTGCTTTTCCCGCCTGCACCCTTTCATTGCGCTCCTGGTATGCCGGTCCTGCCTGCTGTGTGTGTCCACCGCCTGTATGGAATAGAATGATGAATGATGCGCGATTACTTACTTAGTCAGAATTAAAGTCGCATTCGCCCACTTGGGCATGTGCGACCGTTTAATGTCCCCACAGGGGTCTAATAGATTTTTTCGAGGGGGATGGAATAGTGCCACGTCCCCCAACGCTTTAATGCACACACTGTGCTGATTGATTCATCCATTTCGAGACAATGTTGTCTCACTGGACGTGTGGTGAGTGGGAATAAGGCCACAAACACTCACTCGCACACAAGATGTCCAGCAGAGGAAAGAAGGGACAGGACCACAGATGGAGGAGGCGCCATACATCCGGGATCGTAACTTTTTGATTCCCATTTTACGAATATTAAAAGGTGGCGTCTTGCCGTATTTAGATTTTGAAAAAATATTTGTGCTGTTTGTATTGGAATAACGGCACAGTGGATCTATCAACGATTATTTAATAGTTAAGTTTAACGTTTTTCGAATTGTGTGGGGGCCTGATGGCTGGGTTTAGCCACCTTATAATTCTGTTCTTTTGGGTCACATATATTGATCATTTAGTTTAGTTGCCACATTGTGCGGCTGGGCCTGATGGCTTTATTTTTTAGCCACATTATAGAGATAATTTTGGGTCATATGTCTTAATCTACTTGTTGGGTTGCCACATTGTGTGGCCGGACCTGATGGATTGGGTTTCTGGACACCTTATAAGGATAATTTGAGGTCCTATGTTATACTTAATAAATTATTTGCCGAATCGTTGCCGCATTGTGCAGTTGGTCCCGATGGCTGGGGTTTCAGCCACCTTATAATGACTAGGTTTACGGGTCAGTTTGATTGGTAATAATTTAATGATCAACTATGTTACGAGATGTAGAAGAGAGAAGGAAATAGATTGTCAGTAGTTGTGTTTTTGAGAGATTTGGATTGAAACACTGCCTACAGTTTAATACCCGTAAACATATTGCATTGCATAACGAATCATATTTCTGATGTCTAGTACATACTCAGCCGCCAGTGTGAAAGCGGCATCATTTACACGATCCGTCTTTGGTGCGATTTCGCTCCAATTATGTGTACATCAATGAAACGAAAAGGTGATATTGCATTTATCAAATTGCATTTGTTATGAGATAGCATTAGATTTTTCCTATTTTATCTATCTCTTTGAGGAAAACCAATATGAATTCGTTAGTGAGCTTCGGGTTTGGGTTGCTCTGGGATAGAAATTCCGGATAGGTGTAGGGAGAGCTAATGCCTTTAAGAGAACTGATCAGTTTTTCCCTTGCTATTTTGTATCTGGGGCAAACATTAAATACGTGTTTGAGATCCTCAATACTGGGGCATTGGGGACAATTAGTTCTTCCTTCTTTATTGAGTTGAATATATTTCCCCATACTGTCTGCCAGTAGAGTTTTGTCAGTTTTGATTCTATTAATGACTCGTTGATTATGCTTGTTGTTTATTAATGGGGCTTTGGTTTTCCGACTCACAATTTTTTTTTGTATCGAGTACAACGTACGGCCCATAGTACATGAATCCCATTCCTTTTGCCATTTCGACGTGATTACTTTGGATATCATGCTATAAATCTCTTGAATGCTGTACTCGTATGTGTGGGGTTTGGGTCAGTGAGTTTAGATTTAGCTGTCAAGTCGGCTTTGTCATTGCAGGGTATGTTGATGTGTGAGGGCACGCACATGAATTCTACAATTTGATCTTGCTTCATCACGTTTTTAGAAGCAATTTTGTTTCTTTCAGGATGTTTTCACGCCCCTTTGTATTTCCAGTTCCTAAGGATTTTAAAACACTGAGTGAGTTTTGTGGAATGTTTGGTAGCTTGCTAGTTATATTGCTTCCAATATAGCCCAGAATTCTGCTGTGTATATAAAACAACCATCCGGGAGTCTATTTCCTAATTCCTGATCTAATTCCGGGATAGTTAGGGCTGCAGCAATTTCTGTCCGGGTCTTTTAACTTCGATCCATCCGTGTAGATTTTGACAAAATCTTTATAGGAATTGTCAATTATTGTTAAGATCTTGGATCTTATTTCTAACGGTTGGTCCAGTTTGGAGCCAAAGGTTGTTGCTATAAGGTTTATATTTGGATTCTTTCTTGTCCATAGTGTAGGGTCTGGGTGTTGAATTTGCTCTGCATGTAGGCAGTCGATGTTAAGTTCTTTCCTTAACAAGTGGGTCTTTTTTCCTGATGGTGGGAAGGGAGCGAGTCTCTGGCTAAATGGAATATTGCATCTGCTAATGATGTCTCTTGTAGGATGGTTGGGGTCATGAACTGAGTTTCTGGCTGCTTATTTTAGGGTCTGTTCTTCTCTTCTCAATGCTAGTGATGTTTCGCCTGTAAGAATTTGCATTTCGTCTTTGGAAGTGTTTTTAAGGGAACCTGTACATATACCTAACGCTTTGGCTTGGATTATGTCCAGCTGTTTGAGGAGGAAAGGTTTGCCGAAGCATAGATCTGACACCCGTAGTCCAAGTTTGATCTAATTGGGGCCCTATAAAGCTTTACAAGCGTGTCTTGGTCGGCCCCCCCCCCCCTTTAATCCTTTGATGTTTTTGAGGTTTAGATCACCATTACATTTGGATTATTAATTTGGTAATGTGGTGTTTCCAAGTGAGATGTTGGTCAAAATACATACCCAAAAATTTAGCTACTTTGACAAATATGATGGGTTCGCCTTGTATGTACAGATTGGGTGGTTCTATCATGTATCTGGCTTTAGGGGAGAATAGGATTTCAGTTGTTTTTCCTTTTGATATTTTGAACCCCCATTTGTCAGCCCATTTACCAATATTTGTTAGATTGGTTTGTAGATCAGCGATTAGTTTTTGGCAGCATGAATGACGTCTGCAAACTGTGATAAGTCTGTTTTTCTGAGATCGACAGCATGTTCAAGGTCGTTGATCATGATGTTGAAAAGAGCTGGGCTTAACACACTTCCTTGAGGGGTACCGTTTTCCAGTTCATGATTTTCTGAGTATTGGTCCCCTATTCTGATTCTAATGTGTCTTTCTTTTAAGAAATTATGAATCCATCTGTGCATTTGTCCATTGATCCCATAATGGTTCAGCTTAGCGATAAGGCCATCGGTCCAAACCAGATCGAAGGCTTTCTCAAGGTCTAGAAAGGTCGCTATGAGATGTCGATTGCATTTTCTTTTAGCATTAAATGCTAGTTTAATGCGCGATTCGAGCCTTACTAGCTGGTCCAAGATAAATCTTTTGTTGCGGAAGCCACTTTGGTACTTTGAGATAAGGTTGTTACTTTCAAGGTGGTGCTTGAGTCTGTTATTAATCATTGTCTCCATCACCTTACAGATAGTGTCAGTGAGGGAGATTGGTCTGTAAGATGATCGTTCGGTTGGATCTTTGCCGGCTTTTGGAATTGGGATTACTATGGCTTGTTTGCATTTTTTTTGGTATTTGTCCTGTCTTCCAAGATTTATCATGTCTAGTAGGATTTCTTCAATTTTGGGAGGATATTTTTGTAAAATTCGTATCCTAAATTATCTTCTGCTGGTGAGGTGGATTTTTTTTTTTTTTTATCTCTGATAGCTATCTTCCATTCTTTAACGGAAAAATCAGCATTGAGTGGGGAAAATTTGGGATCCATGTCAGTGAAAAGACGAGGATACCTTCTCTCTACTATTGCTCGGTGTGCCTGGAATTGTGCTGAATGGTTAGAGTTGCTGCTTATTCCAGCAAAATGTTTGGCCAGTTGTTCAGCTTTATCTTGATTGGTTATCCCTCCCTTAATATTGGGTATGCTGTTACCATTGTTTCCTCCCATGGCTTTCACTTTTCTCCAAACCTGTTTGGAATTGCATTGGTTGATGTCAATATTTTTGCCATGATGTTTCCTTTGCCTTTTGGATAACAAGCTTTGTCTGTTTTCCTTGGATTTATATTTCATATAATCTGTTGATAGACCTGTGTGCCGGAATTTGTTTAGGGCTTTCTTCTTCTCTTTGATGATACTTTTGCAATCATCTTTCCACCATGGAATGGACAGTTTTGAAGTTAAATTATTCCCTTTTCCTGTTTTGGGGATGCTTTTCGTGGCAGTTTCATTTATGGTTTCAATGATGTTTTGTTTGTATTTGTCAATATCTTCGTCCTGCAATGTTGATATTGTTACGCCGGTGAGGAAGGAGTTGAATGTGTGCCAGTCGGCCTTATCCAATCTCCATCTGGGTATTTTTGAGGAGATGGCAATTGTGTTGGTGAGATTGACAGCAATGTGTATTGGAAAGTGGTCGCTACCTAATGTGGTTTCTCTATCCTCCTCCCAATTGGTTATAGTTGCTAGTTTTTTTTGGGGGGGGGTGCAGATCGTCAGATCTAGTGCTGATAGAGAACCATCCTCTGGGCTAATCCTAGTTTTGGTCCCGTCACTTAGTATAACCAGGTTGTTATTATATACCCATTCCTCAATCATGTTGCCTGTCTTATTCTGGTTAGTTCCTCCCCATCCTTTGCTACGTGCATTGAAATCGCCACAGATTATATACTCATTCGCAGAGCTGGCTAGCTGAGTATAGTTTAGAGGAGAAACTGTATATGGTTTTCCATTGTCGTAAATATTGAAAATTTCAATTGTTAATTGGCCAATGTATATGAGTACCGAATGGAACTCGAGGGATATAGGGAGGTTTGGGTCAATTTGAAGGTTTGGGTGTTGTTCAAAGGATGTATTTGACAGTGAGTCGCTGACAAAAATAGCCAGGCCCCCTCCTTTATTTTCGTTATCTCTCATAATGAATTTGCTGTTTGAAAAACCGGGGATTTTTGGCAGACATTTAGAGTTATGATTTAATAAAGTTTCTTGAATACAAATGAAGTTTGGTTTTTGGTTAGACTTATTGAGTTTAATCAGTAATTCTGGTTTGTTTATGTTAAAACCCCAGCTATTCCATTGCCAAATTATTAGCTTGTTTTTCTTAGTTTTATCCATTTATATATGCATATATAATTTATTAATTTTAATTGATATTATTCGTCATATTTATTGAATGAGAACAAGGTGTTTCTCCAACAAATCTAGGAGCATTTTGAAAAAAGGGATGCATGGAATGTAATTATTTTGAGTGAGGGTTGTGATACCTGCTAATAAGTCTTTTAGGTAAGATATAATGATGGTATGAGAGAATATTCCTGGGGGAGTAATCATCGTATTACTTGCATTGCTTTAACATTTGTTACTTGCATTGCGTATTGTTTTGGTATTCGTGCTGTGTGTGGTTCCTTTATTGGATTTAACGCATACGTCTTGATGGGTGATCGGTAAGTCTGATTTTGGAATTTTGTGGGTATTTGCATTGCCCTTTTTGGTGGGAGGGTGCTCCACCTGTTAACCGATCCCCTCTGAGGGAAGAGGGGGCAGGCTTCTTATCGGCTGATTTGGGGTTGGGGGATTGTGTATAGGGTTACTTGGACGATTGACTACCGCCCCCCCCCCCTCCCGGCGAGTACTTTGTAGACGGGTTAGTGCCTTAGATTTTGGACATGTGAGTTTTTGTTCTGTCATAATTCGAACAGTTTCCTGTTCTTTCTTAGTATATAGGCACTCGCCAGAGAAGGGGAGGTGCGGCTCACCACAATTTGCACATTTTTTACCCCTAAATGTACAGTTGTTATTATGGCTACCGCCACAAGCAGTGCCGGATTACCAAATAGGCAGAGTAGGCACCGGCCGAGGGGCCCCGCGACAACGGATCAATAATATTGAATTGATTTGATCTTGACGTATTAGGAGATAATTTGCGAGGGGGGCCCCGAGATTTCGACTACCTAGGGGCCTCCAAAGGGTTTAATCCGGAACTGGCCACAAGTGTCACATCTTTTCTTAAATTTGCACTTGCTGGCGTAGTGTACCCATAATTTGCAATTGCTGCAAAAACGAGGCTTATTAATGTATTCTTGAAGGGGTATGAGTAGCCATCAAAGTAAACAAGTAGTGGGGGGATAGAGTTGAACTCCAGCAAAACAGCCGAGGACACAAGGCCATGGTTAGTCCGTAGCCTATGTGCCCTGGCGATATCAGCCCCCTGAGTTGTCAACTCCACGGCAATCTCAGTATTGCTTAAGGAGTTGTGCTTCACGTTGAGCTTTACGGCTTTTTTGTAGGTTACATTATGTTTGGTTGCTGCCAATTGGATTGTCGTAGTCTTTGTTTCCCTATCCTTATTCTTAGTAGCTTCTTGTTTGCGGGACTTGATTTTAGTGCGCTGTGCCTTGTTATATTTACTCTGATTGGACCGATGTATTGCATTTCCATATACTGGGCCACCTGCTTAAGGGTACACATCTAATTATGACGTAGCTCATTTTTGGTCTGATGATTTCAAAAGGTTGCTGAATGTGTTTTCGTCAGGGCAGATGCAATGCTTCTGGTACTGAGATTGACGGATTCTGAATTACCGCAAGTGAAAAAGAGGTATGCTCTTTGCTGTGGTATGAGTTCTTGTTTTGCGATTTTTCCCTAGTTATAGGGTTTGTATGTTCCGTTATTTTGTTTTTTCCTTCCTTCACTGGGATGGTAACTTGGGGTTTAGATGTTTGACGTTCATGGGTGGATGCATGCTTCATTTGGTTTGTCTTCTTGGTGACTTCTGTCTTTGTCCTTTTGGCTTTTAATATTCCGTTTGCCGGCGATTTTCCTTTTCCTTGATCAATTTACTGTCCCGGTGATCTTTCCTTTCCGTAGGGTGATAGAGCATGCATATAGAAGCTGATTTCTTCTTCTTCTGTTTCGAATAATCCTTCTATTTCCAACTTTGCTTCCTTTGAGGGTCCAGGAGTTTGACTGGAGTGGATTATTTTTGGTGAAGGGTTTGTCTTTGATTTTGATTTGTCATTGGCCTTGATTGTTGTCTTGCGGCTGATGATTGGATTGTTAGGGTTTTTTGTTTGTGCTTTTGGTGGTATTGTCCTACTCTTCTTGCCACGATTTGTCTTAGTGCTGGTGAGACTTTGATCGTCTGTTTTGGCATTGACATGTTGGATTTGGGGAAGTTGTAGATGGGGTGTAATGGGTGAGGGAGGTAACGGAGATAAGCATTGGGGTGGATATGAGATTGGGGATTGGGTTGGATATAGCGGGGAGTTTGGAGTAGACGTTGGGAGAGGGTCAGATGGTTCAGATGAGTGAGAAAGTGGCGATGGTACAGACTGGTTTTCAGTGACGTCTGGTAGTAACTTATCCTCTACCACTGGTATCCCAACGTCTGTCATGGGTGTGGAGGGAAATTCTGATGTAATCTCCGCCAGGGTTGCCATTGAACTGTAGTTGAAAACAAACTGAATGGGTTTTTTCCTATTGGGGGATAAGTTTAGAATTTCCAGACCGCTTAGATTGGACATGTTTATTTGGGATGTGGTGTTTGCTGATGCACCCATATTGTTTGTTATTGGAGTGCTTTGCATAGAAGAGGACATTTGAGGGGTTTGGTTTGTTTCCTCCGATTCCATCTGTTTACCTTGGCCTGAAAATGAAGCTTAAGATCCCGATGAGGTATATTTGAAATCACATTCAAGAGGCGTTGGACAAGTACACGTGAAGTGGGGATAGATGAAAAATGCCCCATTATTGTATGGAAGGTGAGGGGACTGCCGGATTTGCGCTTGTAATCCAGTAGGGTTTTGTCACCACTGTCATTGCTTAATAAATTCTCATTAGGGTGGGGTGTGGCATTTGAGCCACCAGGAGACTTGCTCATGGAGTTGTTAAGTTTGTTTGCCAAAGTGAGCAAATTATTGGCTTTCCTGATGTTATGCCTCACGGAATTCATCTTGACCTGTGACTTAGTTACTCTTGACATTTTGAAAAAAGGCGCCAAAATTTGAATGAGTGAAAATTAGGTCAGGGGGGCTTGAATTTTCTAAGTTGTAACTACTACTTTTATGAAAGCTAAAATTAGATATGCACCGAAAGTCTTAATAACAAATAATACTAGTAATGATAGCTAATTTGAAAAGGTGATCTATAGTCACTGGTAGAAAATCTTACAATGGTTTGCAAGGACTTGCCGACCTGCAAGGATTCCACGCAGGTATAAGTCAGTGTGATTCCTGACACCTGTTACGATTTCCAGTTCACCACTTATCTTGCTTATTGAAATATTGAAATGTTGTCAGATACTAATTAAATGATTTTATAACCGACTGTGTAGTTAATTAACAGTCAGATACTGAGTTGGGGGTGGGTGGTTGTTAGTGAATTGAGATAAAGACAAGAATAAGGTGAATAACTAAACAGCACAAATAATAACCCGAAGGTTTACAACCAAATTTGTATAAAATACCTTTAGATTCCCTTCCCTAAATGAATTTTGATTTGTGGAGGTGAAAGCGTAGTCTGTGCTGCTGCGCGGCGGGCTGCCAGACCTCAGCGCTAATCTAACTGGTTGGCGGGCTGCTAGTTCACTTCTGCAGGTCGAACTGCTTGGAGGGCTGCAATCTGCTAGGCGGGCTGCAAATTCTGATCCTGTTGATGGTTTGATTTGGTGATAATCCCTGATGCGCGATTGATGAACGCATCACTTTATATGTCTCAAGCACGACCGTAAAGCAAAACATCCCCTCTTACCAATTACCCATATCACATATCAAACAATCCATAGTAATGAGAGTACTAACCTAAAACAAATTTTTATATAAAACAACACGCTAATACTAACAAAACCACTATACCTTCTATCAATATATAGTTGGAGAAGGAATTTTTTTTGTACAAATCTCACCATTACATACAATCACATCAGCAAAGGAGTAGTGTTTATAGTGACACTACTTCACATTCACACAAAACAAACACTCATGAGTGTATAGACAAGGGGTTTGTTAAGGGAAAAAGACACACACATGTACGCGCACGCACACAAAAACAAACAAAAATAAACACAACACACACACGTACGCGCACGCACACAAGCAAAAATACACACACACGTACGCGCACGCACACAAACACAAAATATACACACACACACACACGTACGCGCACGCACACAAACACACAAAGAAAAATATACACACAAACACTAATATTTTTTGGCAACTTGATTAGTCTCTCTTTTCTAGAGATCATAGGTTAGCCCTGAGAAGGCTGTTTTTTTTAACCTCCAAATGCACCTGGTTAATGCTGCCAATTGCTAGGTCGGGCACCACACATGCATCTCCTACTCCAATCTTGCTCTCAATTCAGTGTTGTTCTTGGGAGTGCAGAAGGGGCTTGAGTTGCTTCATTATCCCATTCCTACGTTTAACGGATAATGAAGACTTGTTCTTGCCTCCTTCTATGCCCGTGGATGCTGTGGTTGTCGTGGTTGCTCTCGCTGCGGCTCCACTCTTGCCGCTGTCTTTCCAACTCCTCCTCCCAGTTTCCCATCTGGGGACAGAGGCTCTTGACACTGTTGGTAGTGGTTGTGGTTGTGGTACTTGGATTTGTGGGGGCGTCCTCACCTCAGGCTTTACCTCACACAGATGCCTAAGTAAGTATGAGGTGAGGTTAGTCTCCTCATGTTGATACGTCAACGATGGGTAGCCAGACTAAAACCTAACAAAGGATTTAAGTCGCCTATGCATACTCAGTGCTTTCGCGACTGGTTAATGTCTGAAGGTCAGGCTTCTCAATTGGTCGGGGCTGTGAGATTGGTGACATCACAGCTCCATGTTTATGTGCGATGTCGCACTTTTTATTTATGTCTGGCAGCGGCAAAGGAGGAAAGGGCCCTGGGAGAGAGGCGCCAAGCGCCATGGGAAAAGCCCCACGGTGCACTCGCCCAAACGCCAGGCCGTACGTATTTGATCAAATTTAGTCCAGTTGTATAGTGGACATCCCTATCTCTAATGACGTGTGGGTCACCTGTGTAATTAACCTAATGCAGTTAGTTTTCAATTTTGTTATGAGTATTTAGGAAAGTTGGAATTTTGCGTACGTAGTGTACCTTTGTTTTGCCGAAAGAGTACCAATAAGCTGGGTGTCAGTCATCCCACAGATGTTAGGTTCACGCAATGGTTATGTTGGTTGTTAATTTTGACTGAGGAACCAAAGGATCGAGTTTGATTTTGTGGATAGAGCTATTATCAGAAGAGGTCTTCGATAGCCAAAGGAAGACTCTCATTGAGATGGAGAGAGAAAAAAAAGGAAGAAGGAAAGAAAGAAAGAAAGGCCTTCTTGGTGGAAAATCTTTTAACAACACTGGCTTGTCATATTCAGGATTCCACCCAGTGTGTTTGCTAGTATGTTTTCCCTAGCACCTGTTTTGTGCCCTTGGCGTGTGTTTCGCTTGTTTAACCCGCACGAGTTGGGTAGACGACAACACCTTCTTACGAGGTGAAATTGTCCTTCGAGCGGGTTACTTTATGCTTGTCCGAAGAAAGAGAAGAGAGAGAGGGAAAAAAGGGGGGGAGGGGGGCTTCTTGGTGGGAAACCTTTTAACAACACTGGCTTGTCGTCTCAAGGATTCCACCCAGGTTTTTGCTAGTATATTTTCCTTAGCACCTGTTTTGTGCCCTTAGCGTAGGTTTCGCTTGACTAACCCGCACGAGTTGGATAGACAATAACACCTTCTTACGAGGTGAAATTGTCCCTCGGGCGGATTGCCTTATGCTTGTCCGAAAAAAAAAAAAGGGTGGAGGGAGAGGATTTTTCAACGGAGATGCGGAATTAGTGGAAAATCTTTTAGCAACACATGTTTGTTGCTATCAGGATCCCACCCAGGTGTTTGCTGGTATGTTTTCCCTAGCACCTGTTTTGCGCCAATTGAATCCGTTTGGCATGCTTGTCCGGGAGAGTATGGGGGGGGGAGGGAAGGGGGAGAAAAAAAGGGGGGTTTTCTCTTTTGTTGCTGGAGTAGCAGGTAGAGTCATCTCTTGGACTTTGTTCTCTTGTGTCCGAGTCGTTTTCCTTTTTCTTTCTCCATCCTCTTTCCTACGTTCCTCCATCTTTTCATCCTTATACCCTCTGCCCTAATACTTTTCCCTTGGAGTAAGTTAACGTGAGGCGTAGTATGGTTTAATTAAGCGGTGTGATGCAGCTGTCAGCGGTCAGTCAGATTTCCTTTTTCTCTTTGTTCTGGAGGGTGGCCAGACTGACGAACGCTACGCATTTTATACCTGAAGCACGGACGTGAAGGAAAACATCCCCCTTACACAAAAACTAACAATACCCATATCATAACCTTAAACATAGAAAGCGCGGACCTAAAAGAAACACTCATGTTCACTTTTTCCTACAAACACACTTTATTATCACTCCCACATATAAAAAACACACACTACCTTACAAGTCAGAGAAACGAAGTGTTTATAGACACACTTCTATTTTTTACTTACAAGCACACACACACGCACAATCTTACAAGCCATAGAAACGAAGACATACACAATTTTGGCAATAGAATAGTATATCTTTTCTACATTGTTTGGGGTAAACCTGAAAGGGCTGTTCTTTTGGGGGTTGTGGCAATCTCTTAGCATCTAAGATTGTGTCTCCGTCTGGCTGCAGGCTTTCCGACAGGATGGGTCTGCTTCTTGGAATGAAAGCAGAACTCTTTCGTGTGCACAAGGCAGTACTCAAAACCTTAGTCTAGTTCCTAATGTTGCTGCTGTTGCTGTTTTCTCTGCTCTTTCTGAAGTCTGTACATCTCGGTCCATTCTTCTTGCTCCTTCTTGATTTCGTCTTAAACACATCTTCTAACAGGTCTTGAGCCACTATCAGCATCCTGATATTTTCAGTCTCATCAGGCTTGGGCATCAGGTTTTGCCTGACACGATGTAAATTCACGTGGGCTTCGTTCAGCGTTGATAGTCTTGAAGGCATCTTCGTAGGTTGACGAGTCAACAATGGATGGTCAGACTGGAGACTGGCTCAAGCGCGGACGTGATAGAAAACACCCCTATGATTTTTTTGGGTAGGAACGCTATAGCTTATTGCATGGTGAGGGATAGAGAGAAGACAAAGAGCATGTATAGTGATAAAAAAAAATGTTTTTAAAACAAACCACCAACAATCCTTATTTTCTTAACATTTTTATTCAGTCAACAATTAACCAACACATAATACAACAATTCATACAATATGAAATAACATATTTTTGACAAGGTTGACAACTTTGTGAAGTCAAGTTAGACTTCCACTGATGGAGGTCATTTGGCCATTCATGTACACTACGTTTCCTAGCTAAAAACAAGAGACATCCATAATGGTCACAAAACCATCTATCTATTTTTTCATCGTTACTAGAAGAGTCACGACCAAAATAAGTCACTAAATGTTCTAATGGATATCCAAGGCTGCCTTGATGAAAAAAATACACACAATATTGTCCACACACCATGGAATCTGTGCTTTGTAATTTCATATTATTGAAGTGATCGTCTGGGCATTTCTTCTCATAAAGTCGATGACGTCGTTTTCCAAAGGCGGTAATCCATACGAATCAAAATACTCCACACAGGCATCGTGGGGAAAGTAGACGGCTACCCAGTGGGTTCCTGGGAGATGGCTGTCGTCCGTGTGGATGACATAAGCTTGATGGTCTTTAGGTTTGCGATCTTTAGCGCACACGACAGGATTCCAAGAAGCGGTGTAGGAACTCTTTTTAAAAAGGTAATAAAATTACAAGGTATCCATTTTGTTTTGTTTTGTTTTTCTTGTTTCACAGGTAATGATAAGTCATCAATTCAATCCTGACTTTTTGCTTGGAAATCTGCGTCAAGTAATCGCCTCATTGCTTCGTCCCCGTACAAGAGAGATTCGATGCGATGGATCTCTAGTGCAGTCATTGGGAGGAATGATCAAGCAAGTCTTTATACCACTGATGCAATACTGCTTCTTCCGAGATGAGACCCCAAGCGTCCTCCAGATACTCGTCCAATTTTTCTTCTTGACTCATCATCAGATATTGATTGTGCTGAATTTGACTGGGATGCTCTTTTAGACATCCATAGCAATCTTTATTGGTCAGCTCTGTAATGGTTTCTGAAAGGTGTTTCGCAAGACAGGAGACTAAAAATTGTTCTTCTTCTGGCCATCAGGACATGACCATCACCTCATCGTTTTTGTCTTTGGTTCTGCTTCCAAGATATCCTCCCATTCCATTTCCAAAGATTCTCCACCATTCAAAGAGGGATAAGAGTCTTCCATAGCTTGTAATAGTCTATAATGACTTCCCCCAAACTGTTGATTTCTATCGTATTGTCGAATTCGGCATACAAGATGACGTTCACCGAGAGCTGTTGCAAACTGAAGTTCCACACGCAGTTGACAGGATTTTATAGGGTGGAAATGTCCCTCGTCGCTGCCTTGGACTGGAGTGAAATCAAACGCCAACAAAGCGTAACCTCCTGCATAATCGTCGCACGAAATGCCGTGACTACTGGTGGTCCCTAGCTGTCCGCTAGCCTCGTACAGGGACAAGTACGACCTCAAGTAATTATTCTTGTCAAAGTCAGGTTCGAAGGGTGGGGTACACAAGATCTTGCCATCGCAACTGACTTCAATCTTGGACACGTTGTAATGCTCAAACTCGAAAGGATTTTGATCGGGGGCTCCTTTGAGGGTTGCATTGCTAACGATGCCAATGATTAAACGTTTGGGTAAGTTTCCTTGGAGCAGATGATCTTCGATCTTTAACTAGAGTCCAGAGGCAATGGTGAAAGTTTTCACTTCCACTCATCGCATCTGATACTGCTCAAAGTGTGACTGATGCCCTTACCCACACTTCCACGCGTCGCACATAGAGTCTGGCTTCTTGGATGACTGTTTTGTAATTGGTAGCATCAGCCATCAAATGGAAAGCGGTACTGATGCGATTCAGTCTTAGGCGGACATCCACTCTGTTCAGCAAATACTTCTCTTGTAGCCACATGTCCAAATGCAAACGATCCATCAGTTCTAAACTACGTCCATCCTTGATTTTGTTTCGTCGGTCGTTGAATCCCACATTGTGATTTGGTTCTTTATCTGTAATAAAATCGGTGTCATTGAATCTGTCTACCATGTTAGGTTTCCATACCACGCAAGCCTCCAGATGGGTGTTCTTGGCTTCATTTCCGTACGTCAGGAGATTTCCGAAGTACGCTCAGTAAGAGTAAGAATCCATGCCTCTACTGACCAGTTTGTTATTCAATTACAAATCCACTTCACTGAACAAGAAATGCATGAAATTATTGACGGGAGCTACTTCCTCCTTACCGTCTATATACTCTCCATTCTGATCGAGATCTTTGACTTTCAGGTACAAGTAACTGATATTCAGATCGATGTAATCTTCGGGTTGTTCTTTGATTTCAAATTCGGTGGGGGCTGAGGTCGTCAAAGAGGAAATGGGATGAAATTCTACCCATTGGGATTCTTGCATCGTCATCATAGTGGGTGGCATGGCAAACAGATCCAGTTCCGACTTGAAACATTCGCAAGACTCGGTGCATAATTTTTTTTCTCTGTTATTTAATAATCAAAAACGTCTAATTCTCAGACAGTTCTTTTTTTTTCTTGGTCTTTCTAGCTCTGGGTGTGTGAAGGCCGTTGGAGGGGTGTCTTCGACGTATCATTCTGCCTTGTCCTTGCTGTGGCGTCAAGAAAGCAGGAATGCCTGACTGGAGAAGCGTCCAGGGCATTTATAGGAGTTTCTCGTGGACACAAAATGTCTTTGCCAGCTTGAAGCAAAACAGTTTTGCCTGCTCTCAAGAAAGCTTCTTTGCGGTCTTGTTTGTAGATGATGACATTTTGGAGAAATTCTTTGCCATGCGTCAAATTGGCATCTTTCAAGGCGTGCAATCCTCGTGTCATCATCGGTTTCATCGATTTCAAAACGGGGCCACCGAACGAAACGCCGATTTTAGCATATCTCCTAAACCATGTCCTCTCTGTCGAGCTACTCCTCGATACACAAGATACATAACTTATAGAATCGTTTTCGAAAATGGAGTTTCACCGTAACTTTCCCTTTGGTGAATGGAATATTTTGTCCCAGATCTCCTTTTATAGCAATGTTGACACTCTCGATATGCAACTTACTGACGGGTAAATAGTGAGCATGTACAAATTCGCGGTGAACGTGATAGGTGTTTCCACCTTCCTCGTTAGCGGTCGTGGCAGAATCCACTTTGAAAGGAATGACTCGCAGTAAAATAATAGCCTGCAGGAATTTTCATCAGATAGATGTACAGTGGAGTATCGGGGGACACTTGTCGTTTCATAGAGGCATCTACAGTTTCGTTTTCATTCAAGTATTTTTGCACATGGTCGTTCAGAACTTCGACCTCAAAGGTGTTTTGATTATCAGTGATGTTTTTGATTTGTGTTGGGTGAATCATTTCGACCAAAGCCACTTCGCAATGGGCTTCGTGATCCAATTGGAAGGCCTGAGGTAATTTGACTGTGAAACAGCACAAAGTATTGTGGGGAAACACATCCATGAAACTGTCACTGGGTAACGTTAAGTAATATTGGTTATTCATAATTCCAGAGTTCTGCTGTCCAAGGAGTCACTGGAGGTCAGAGAAGTATCTAAAAGAGGATTGTTGTTGTTGTTATTGTGGCTGTTGGGAGGGTGACTGACGTTGGGCACAAGACTCCCGTTGTTTTTCAGGGAAGGATTGCGGAGAAGGTAACCGATGCAACAGTTCAGTAAAATGGTCCACAATCTTTTGTCTCCTTGTTGCAAACTCAAATTGGCAATGTCAGCACCGAGGACACAATACACCAGAAAGATTTGGCAGAAAAAGACGATTTCCGTTTTAGGCATACGTTCTCCACACCATACCCACAAGGGTTGCTTTTGTAGCTCTTGCAGAGATGAACTCGGTGAAGGAGTGGTCACTGTAGTGGTTGAGGTTGTGTTGAAGGGCATGATGGTCACTTCTTTTTATAGTCGATGACTTGCGAAGCGTCGATCCAAGAGTAAAAACCCAGCGGATATCCTTTCCAATGTAATTTGACTTCTTTCACACGATGTTTTCCCACTTTACGGGTTCTTCGATCGAGAATTCTCTCGATATCGTACACTTCGTCTTCTTGTTTGGTCAAGCGTTGTAACTCGGGCAAGTAGAACGTTCCTTTTAACACTTCTCCGTTCATGTCTTCCACATCCATCGTTTGTAAGGCACTAAAGTTAGTTTTCGTCCTTCCATCAGATTCCAAAGGTCACGTCTGAGATCTTTTCACCCCAGAGACACCTTTTATCTTCTTGATCCCTTTAATCTTTGAGCCATTTATGAAGCAGTAGCTCCCACAAGCCCTGTGATTAGTGGTGCATCCGTCACGTTTGACACACACAGTATCACCTTCCATGGTAGGTATTGTAGTAGTAGTAGTCATAGCAAAGTTCCCATGATGTGGTACTGAATCGCTGAGGTCACAGCGTACGGCATCCCTGCAATCGCAAGGCACAGCATCGCACTCCATTTGAGAAAAACCGAACTTGAATTGGTGTATGTTTGTTAGGATTCGTCTTTCTCGCTTGGCAATGGTAGTCATAATGAACTATCGGTCTTGGACGTTGTCCCTTTTTATATGCTGACCAATATCGTCGTGTCCGTAAGTTGAAGTGAAGTGGTTGGGAAGCCGCACTTGCCTCTGGTACACGATTTGATACACTTTTTCCAAAGGCCGACTGACGACTTGGTGTGTGGCTAAACGTACAATCTTGTGAGGTTGGTAGGTGGTCACTTTAAAATGTTGATCCTCTCCAGACTGCAAGGCTTCTTTCAATACCCCAAAGTTCACCACTTGACTGATGCGATTACTGAGAGTCAATCCTTTCACATTACACTCGGTGTACACTTCTTCATGGGGGTCCCGGTATTCGTAGCCGTAATTTTTAGGATCGACACTAGCAAAACTTAGAATCTTGTCGTTGGGGTGCTCATCCGTCCAGGCTCCGAGACTGTCTCCTTCCATGTCAGGGTGTCGGTGACCCAGGCGATCTATGTAGATGCAACTGTCTGTGTCAAAATACAGCACACGATCTCCTAACAGTTCTAAAGCTTCGTACAATTTAAAGCGAGCATGGGCTGTCATGTAGGCCGCAATGATGACATTTCCATATGCGACGGCTTGTACAAAGTCCAGTTCTTCGTAACTGACCAGGATCAAATCTTCACGAAGGATCTCCACGTGTTTCACGTATTTAATTTTGTCGTTAATCATCTGGAAGTAGCGGGAAGGATCGTACTAATACTCGGTCTTAGGTAAACACGGCCGTTGTGCCATTTTGCCCCACTAGCAGTTTAACATAACTTTGGCAAACGATCGTCGACCTTCGTTTTTCTCGATGTAGTCTAAAGTGATGCCTTCGTGCTCCAAGTATTTCTCTCTGAATTTCTTTTGGTCTTCTTGAGTGTGGCACCAGGTAGGATAGCCACTAGCTTCTTGTTTCAGTTTCAAAAAGGCATCCACGTAGTCTGCGAGAATGCCTTTCTGAGTCTCGTCGCCCTTGTGGTACTGTTCTGTCTCGGAAAGCGGTAAATTTCGTATACTTCTAACAATTGGTATTACAGATCCAAAGCTTTAAACAATTCCTCAATGACCCACGTTGCTGTCAAGGCGCGTTCTTCCTGGGTGTGCTGACAAAGTTGGTCTTGGTTGGACGTTTCTGAACAAGTATGGCACAAGGGAAACATCAGTTTTCCTTGGCAATGGTAAGGTAAAACGGGATGGTACAAGTTCGTGGGAAGCAAGACTTTAATCATATCTTCGTACTGTCGAATATAGTCCAGGTCGATGTGTTCCATCAGCAATTGTGGGTGCCCTGTGAGAAAGTGACAATATTTGCACACGTAAGGATACAGTGAACACACGTCCAAGTATCTGATTTCTTCTCCTTTCTCCTCGTCGGCGTGGTACAGCAAACAGGTGGCATTCGTCGGTCCTCCGTACAAACTATCTCGAGGGTTCAGAGGGTGTACCAGCTTGTAACTTTCCACGATACATGTAAACTCGGGATCGGTTTTCTCACATTTTCACCACTTGATATCCTTGCTGGTACAAGTCTTCCATGGTACATTGTAAAAACTGATTTGTAGTGTACCGTTGAGGGTAACAGGTCCAACATCCGTGAAATAAGCATCCGTTAAACTCGTAAGTCCCAGCCATCCACCGATGGTCTTTTCACCTTCTCCGTTTAGGCGTGTTGGATCCATTTGTCTTCCTTGTCGCACAAGTAATGTAACCAGCGTAGGGCTTTGACCGAGTATTGACGTTTGACAAAATTGGTTGTTTGAGGGTATATGACAGCCTGGGTCTTCTTGGGCATGAATCGTTTGCGGTACACTAAGGAACACGCTTTGGCAATGAAGCAGGCGTTTTTTTAAAGGATCGATCCCTCCGTGCTCCATGAACAGTTTTCGAAATTTTGTACAGCATCGCCGTAGAATGTCCACTTCGGAACGACAATACTTTAACATTTCTTCCTGAAAGTAGAAGGGGTCTGAGGCGTGAGTGTGGTACCAAGTGTAGAAAGCTTTTCGTTGTTCGGTGCGCATGTTGTCGGGGTCATAGTAGTAAGCATCAGGCAAAGGGGGCATAAGAGCGTGTTGATTGGCTTCGGTATTGAATAAGTGCGGAAAATAATCTTTGGCCATTTCTGTCATTCCAAATGTTTTAGGAATTCGACTCAAAGCCATGGCCAAGTAACTCATCGAATCTTTAAACTGCACTTGTCCCACTTGCATGAAAGTGATTTTGGCTACGTTCAAAGTGACTTTAGGGTGTTCGGTACTTTGTTCCGGATAGTATTTCAGAAGAAACTGTCCATCGTATCCCGAGAAAATGTGACCCATAACCGTGGCATAGAGATGGCAATCTCCGTAACGTGCGATGTCCTCTTCGCTCCACGTCTCGTCGATACGGTCTAAGATCCACTGTGCAAAATTAGCCAGCGTGTTCGGTTCCCGAAAGATTTTTTTCACGTTCTCCAGGAATCTTGCTACAGTGCGGGCAGTGGCAAAATATAGGTTCTTGTATGCACTTATCGCATGCTCGATGAGCCACGCACAAATTAGGAATGTGAATGCCGGTCTCTTGCATGCATTCAAAATCGAAAAAGATGAAATTCCCTTGCTTAATCTGATCATTTTCCTCCTCCTCACTTTGGGGTTGGTATTTTTGAATGTAGCATTCGTGTTCCAGGTCCACGATTTGGTTACAAACGTGACATCGCTTCTTTTCTCGACAAACGTGCGCCTTGGTACTATTATCACGTATGCCATGTCCACAAGTGGGGCACAATCTCAGGAGCTGACAAGCACATTTGCGCTGTGAACCTTGCGTCTTCAAATGTTGTTGGTAATAGATATGGCTGACAAAAGTGCGCTGACAAGCTGAGCAATGCACTAGTTTTTGTCCTTCGTCAAGACAGGGTTTAGAGGCCAAACATCCCTCACATTTCGATCCACAATGCTTGTGGTGCTCTCGATTGTTATAGCCATAGTCTCATTTCTCACAATAATAACTGTATCCCAAGAATCCGGTGATAATGGTAATGGCATCAAAATGTACATCATGATGATAGACGTGAATGTATTTTCCGTCTATGAATGTTTTGCCTCGAAAGAACAGAGGTCCGCGAACTTCTTGAGGGTGTACTTTCAAGGTTTAGCGTGGGCTAAGATGTCTTGCAATTTTTGCATTTCAGAAATGCCACAGGGTGTGTCTTTAGATATCCCCGCTTGCTGTAACAGGAGTTCTGCTTCTCTTCGTTGTTTGGCTCTGTCCGATCGTTGAATAATTTTCCAGGCTCTTTTCCATTCTACCGTGTCGTTCTTATCGGCATACGTTCGTCCCACCACGATGGCCCTGGCTAAACACATCTTGTCTTGAGGGTTGTTAATTCGGATGACACTCGTTTTGGTGTTACGAAGGTCGTCCACCAGTAGCACCTTTTTGCTTCCAGTCCCTTTGGGATGAGAAACGTGAGCCATGTACATTGTCGCTTTTCCATTGGTGATGTGAAACTTGACGTTGGATTGCTGCACGTGTTGAATCTTGTCGATGACTTTGGAAGGTGTCAGTTCTGATGACCTGCCAAACTCGATCCAAACGGGGGACTTCAGACTGTCGTGATAAATGGAAAGTGTCAAGCGATCGTCTTCGTTGGCTCGACATTGTCGTTTCAGCGTGGTTAACAAAGAATCCCACAAATCGGTGATGAACTCTTCTGCTTTCTCCAACGGTACGTCGGACTTAAAATCTTTAAACTTCAACGTGTACGTGTAGGCTGTGTTTCTAAATTTTCTAGTGGAGCGCTTTTCAGTCTCTCGAATGTGGTAGTACTTTTCAAGGGTTAATGGTGGGGGATCTTGGTTTTGGTGTAGACTCTCGAGGTCTGGATTCTGGTTCACTCATGTCATCTTCGAAATCGCTGACACGAAGTTGAGCCAGACTTCAGCTACTGTGCGAGGCGATAGGTCACGTTTCTGCCTCTTACTTTCTTCTCCTTTCTTCATGAAACGATGCGATCGTTTCATCTTGATTGCAAAAAGTCAAATGACTACATTTTAGACGCCATGGTCCCCTATATATCAATGTAAGGTCAGTGTCTTCCCTACATATAAAGGATCAGCGTCTTCTCTCAAGGTATTCATTTCACTCTCAATCCTACCAGAAAGATGGAAGTGCCAACACAGATCGAACTTCTGATCAGAGCTTTGCGAGGTGTCATACGAAGGTTTTCTTCTGAGAAGCCGACGGACTACTCCGCCTCCTTTCGAGATAAAAGTCAAGATACTTGCCATATCTGTCAGGAGAAAGGGCATTGGTCTTCTGAATGTCCACAAGGTCAAAGCGAGACAAGCGTCAAAAGAGACAAAGGTCAAGATACCTGTTATCATTGTCAAGAGAAAGGACATTGGTCTTCAGACTGCCCTAAGAAACAACAGGAGCAGGGAGGGGTTCAGAACAGGAAGAAGAGGTACCCTCCAAAAAGGAAGAACCTAGACACGTCCAAAAAGAGAACAAAGAGATGAAGAAAAAACGAGAAGAAAGTGAGGAAGAAGAGGAAGAACCTGTGACAGTGAAGAAATTCAAAACAAGGGGAGAGTGAAAAGACAAAGAGGAAGCTAAATGAACTTTTTAAAGTGATGTGTTGTGAAATTGGATTGCAAATTTGTACCAGAGAATATACCGGAAAGAAAAATGTAAGTGTCTCTTGGCTTTGATTTTTTATAAGGACCTACACTCACGCACTCACGTTCATCATGGGGAAAAAAAGGGGATTTTGAGTTTTAATTTATTTTAGCAAACAAGCAGTAGTCTCATTTCGAGAGAGATGGGTAGCCCTGAAAAGGACCGTTGGGTGTTTGTTTTTTTTGTTTTAACTGCCTTATCCCCTTCCCACGGCCAAGGCCTACTTCTGGACCTGCTAATGTCGATGATTTGGTAGAGATCACAAATGTTGGTATCTCATGCGTAGTAGGTGTGTTGACGGGGTTGGACTGTTTGGTTCGGGAAGTTCTTTTTCTCTTGGGTCGTATTAAAGAAGTCTGATACATTTGTTTCAGACTCCTTAACTCTGCCAAATGTCTAAGAGTACCGTGACCGTTTGACTTTCACCGTCCTCCTTCTCTTCTAGACCTTCTTTCTTCTCTGCTTGTTCTTCTTCCTGTCGTTTTCTTCTTGCCTCTTCTGCTTCTCGCTGCTGCTGTTGAATGGGAAAGACTTGTTCTGTTTCTTTCAGCTGTTGCAAAATATTTCTCCAATTCTTATTTCTGTCTCTGTTTAAAAATCCTTGACGTACAGTAAGGAAGGAGAAGGCGGCGAAGGTGCTGGTACCGGAACAAATTCTTGTGAAGAAGAGAGAGAATCCACTAGATCCCAATTAAAATCGTTCTGTTCTGGAAGTAGGACTGTGTTTGCTTTGGTAGGCGCTGATATGTCATTACTTCTCGTTTCCACGTCCGATGCACCCCAGTTCATCATCTTCTTTGTTTCCGTCATGTTCTAACTCTGTCGCATTGATTCACTGCGCACAGACACTAGCGCACCTATATAGGGAATGTGACGTCACAGGTACCTCTCATCGGATTGGAAGACATACTCCGCACTGTGACTGAATTTTGCAACGCGTGTTAGGATTGGTGAAAGAACTCAATCCGTTTCGATCCATTTTTGCACTATAAATAACCGCAGTTGACCTCATTCCATTCATCTGTTCTCGCCACAAGATGTGGACTAACGTAGAATCGTCTACCTTCCTATCGTCGATTCTGTTCAACCCGGAGAATCCCATGTATGTCAAATAAATAATCATGGACAATTAACCAGACGACTGATACAGCCCTTTGGAAACGAAGAATCTATGTGGAGAGACAAGGCTATCTGAAGCTAGTCTTTATCTACGGTCCAGAAGTCAGACGAAGTTTGATGAAGAGAAGAAGATCCGCTCGATGCCCTTTATATTAATTGAATGGTGTTAACAAAAAAACCAAAGGTCCTTTTCAGGGCCACTCGATTGCCTTGAAAAGATATCTATTCTCTCTTGCCTAAAATATTTTAGTCGACTTTTTTTGTGTGATAGATAAATCTATCTTGTATCATATGTCTATGTCTCTATGTCTCTAACCCTGTCTTTAACCCTGTCTCTAACCACGTTTCTATGTCTATGTCTCTATGTCTGTGTCTCTATTGTCCCTGGAGTAGCACGTATTCAAGTCAGCCCCTTGCCACACTGTTCCGCCCGATTGAGGTCAGCCACTTGCAACATAGTTGCCAGTGTCGAGTACCGTGACGTCGCCCCTGTTCAATTCCCTTGTCGCTAGACAGGCCCAATACATTGCCGCAATACATTCCCAATGTTAAATCCCCCATGTTAAATTCCCCTTGTCGACCAAATTTAACATTAAAAGCCCATTGTCGCTAGGGTGCCCCCATTCACTGCTGATGTTTTTCGTTTCACCCAACATTTTTCTGAAGATAAAAGTTATCCTATGTTTTACCTGAAACAGTCAAAGTATCTCTGGGACTGAGCTGCAAGATAAAGTCATGTTTTTATTTTGCTGCAGTAACAATATTTTGTAAACATGCAATTTGCATGATTTGGTTGTTCATAGTCAACTTCATCATCTTTACCAACAAGATACTGAAGAATTTGTGAAGATGAATCTTTCTCTTTCACCAAGTAAACAGAAAACCGATAATATCTATACCATTGCCTATCAAAGACTATCCCATATTTGAGTTTTGTGAATTTGTATCCTTTCATTCAGTCTGTCATTTGGCATATTCGTATTAATCCGCCTTCAATCTTTCTGCTTTCAATCTTTTGCATTCTCGTTAACCTTTTCCAAGTGGCCTGCCAAGTTCAATTCTGGTTGAGCATTTTGGCTTTCGTGAAGTTCGGGTTTTTGCTAACCTTAAATAGTTCATCTGTTTTGTATATTGTTCATCTTCAAGTTACATACAAAGGACTTGGGAAAGTTAACAAAACATGAGTTCAAGATGTTAGCAAAGGTTAGTTGAATGTTGTCTTTCAATGTAGTGCAAAAATCATTTGAAATAATACTTATTAAGTAAATAGATAAAATTAAATGTTTATTATTTCACCTGGTTTTATTAAAAAAAGGAAACAACAAAGAAAGTAAATATAACAGATGAAAATTTAATTCATCAATAAAATAGAAAACATAAATGCTAGATAACATCTAAATGAATACTGTACACAAAGACTCCAAGATGATAATGAGTAGACTTTTGCAAGCACTACAGCAAAACAATAAACGTAATACAACGCTAAAACTTTTGGAGTTCCATGAATAAATTTTATCGAAGTAGGCAGAACTACATAAAAACTGAAAATATGTGTGAAGCAGATTTAAACATCGGTCATATTACAGCACGTGCACCATTTTGATATATCGCATGAAGAATAACAAAGGTAACGTCTACATGGATCACGCACAAACTATTGAAGCAGGTCCATCAATTGTAAAATGCCTGCAACGAATGAGATACAAGACGACATATAAAGCAAAATCATAAAATAATTCGAATTTAATCGTTAGTGAAATATTAACCAGTGTTGTCTAGTCTATTTTGTGTAAAACACATTATTTCAAGATATGCACTTATCACTGTAAAAACAATTATTGAACCAGTTGCTGTTAATGGCGCAGATGCTTCAACACAAAAGCAACCAATACACATACATTTATATTGTATGTTGCGTGTTGTGTGGCGTTGTGCGTTGCATTGTCTTTGCCGTTTCCTATTCCTTTTTGTACGTTGCCTTTCTTATGTTTAATGTAATCAAACTTGCACACAGCACTGATCGAGATAAGACGAACGTGAATGACAAACCTCCACTAAAGTACCTAAATCTATATAAAGTCGTGTAATCATCTTTCAGTTCATTTTGCACACTCTTTATGTAAATAATTAATTGGTACAAATATTATGATGAAAATGCAATATAAATTGCAAGATGAGGCAATGATTTAAAAATTTGGAGTTTTCATTTTAAGCTTGATAAATTGTCCTTACATGCTGTGAACAAACCAACAGGTACTCCGTCGAAAAATAGAGAGTACATTTTGATTTTCAACAATTTGCAACAATATTAGGTTTATGTAAAAATGTTCAGTTTTTACGGTTGACTCAGCTACGACTGCTTCACATTTGTTTACAATCTAAGCCTGTTTTTTTATATTCTTTTTTTTCTCTGCATACTCATCTTTAATGTTTATGATATCTTGTAGTGTAAATTTAATAAAATACAAATTTATGTATTTATCCACATCAAATAATGTTGCTGGTTATTATAATGGTATCATCATTGAAAATGATCAGAAATTTATAATTTTTCTGAAACTTTAGAGCATGTCTGCTTTATGTTTTAAATAAATAAATGGCCATTTTTATTCTTATTATTCCTTTTCTTTACCACCACTTGAATAAAAAGGAATGTTATCCCATCCAAACTTTTAAGCAAAGAGGTATCTTCTCTTCATACCAGCAATGTCTTTCATTCTTAACTCGTTAAATATTTACATATCACCTTTCTCAAGACTGCTGTATGCTATCCAGTGTAGCTTTGTGTCATTATTTATGTTGTTTAAAACTAACAATTTATTATTTTATATTCACTCCACCGCTTTCTCATTCTGCTTACGCTTGCGTTATCTATCAGCTCAAGGCTCATCAGCTAGAGTAAGCAAATACATCTGTCGTATATTTGACAGCATATATTTCAGGAAATTCTCTCTCTCTCTCTCTCTCTCTCTCTCTCTCTCTCTCTCTCTCTCTCTCTCTCTCTCTCCTTTGAGATGCATCTACACCTGCTTGTAGAATTTATCATTTTATATTTTACAGTGAATTCGGAATGTTGTTGCAATTACTTTTTTTTTTAGGTCAAATCAGCCGGTATATCGCTGAATCCACGTCAATTTCACGGTTGAATTTATCGCCCCACCCCTACCCCATTTAAGCTTTTAGATCGATACAAAGAGCTAGCAGCTCCATAAGTAATTCAAGATATGGGCATTGTGAAACCCTGTCCAGAGATTTAAGACTTCAGGTGCGCCGCAATTTCACCATCGTCCAATTCCACGGGCGACAATCCGCTTCGTTTCTTTATCACTCGTGGCTGCCTGTACAGACACGTCTTCCTTTAACATGAATATGCATAAACCTATACAACCAATCGCTGTGAGCGTAAGTAGAATTATCTTGTCAGCGTGACCTAACATGAGCTTTTACGCTGTTTCAATGAGCCAATAATGGTGTCTTTTCCAAAAATAGTCACTTTTTGACCAATAAAACAGACACTTTAAACTTTGTGTTCATAGACAGTTACATTTTATGACGATATAATAATGCTTATGCCTACTCGCGAAAAACGAGAAAATATAATGACTGGCAGCCACAGGTGATAAAAGAAGGTACCGGATTGTCTCCCCTTGCTTGTGACGAACCAGTTTCACATGCCCTGTAATGTAAAGGAGCTGTCTCCTCATATCCTTGGCACTTATTTTATGTCATACTCCATCCGCTCAGGCCCTTCCCATGGTTGCATTGTCATACTTGACAATGAGTGGAAGCGACTTTAATCAGTTATTAAAGATAATTTCTTTGTATACTGTCTTGTTACCATTAATATTTCTATGCAATATGGTTTATTTAAAGGCGTAATTATTTTGTCAACTGTCTTAACAGCATACAAGTCATTTCGATAGTCTTTAATATAAACGTTATCCGATAAAATAATTTACATCAACATTGTGTACGTTTTTTATTTAATATTATCATTCGTTCTCTTAAGAGAAGACCCTATAATAAAAGTAAGCAAGAGTGGATTGTGTGATAATGGTTAATATGTTTACAACTAAATGGTAATTATTTCTAGTCAAATAAATACGGGATGTGTGTGAAGAAAGCCCATGGATCTGAAACTGGGAAAGAAAAAAAGAATGTTTACATTTACATTTTGGAAGAATCGTCTTATTTTAGAAAAGCAGTAATCCATTTTCTATGACCGACGAGCATTATTATTTGGTGTGTTACGTATATGTAATTAAATTACTTGTGTGTTAGTTTTAAATTCTCTTTTATTTATTTTTATTTCATTACATGTTATTGTAATAACTTTATTCACTGGATTTGATATTTTTCTAGAAAAATTCAGTTCAGTTCTTTTAGCCTGATTAGAACGCAAAATGATTGCTACATTGTATTTTTAGCTGACCTAGTTCTTGATCTTGATTCCGATTTTGTAAACACTGAGAGAAAATCATTGGTTGTAATCAAGGTCATGCTTCGCCTACGTGTTAGTCTGAATAAACAACGTTTTATTTTTAAATTCATTTCTAGTGTGGGAATCAGATTCTTAGCTAAGGCTATACTGGTCTACGTGATAATTGACTTGTAGTAAGTGATCACGTGACCCATCACGCGAGTCTAAAATTGCGTTTTTAGTTGGGTTAAAACTTAGTTCATAGTGATTTTATAGTCAGTTGTAAATAATACCTTGAGGCTGAAAGGTATTCCTGTTGTTGCCATTTGAATTGAGTTTTTTTTTTTATTTAAAATAATTTATTCACCCTGGAAAATACTCTTCTTCATTGAAATTCTTGGACAAAGACATTTACTAAAATTATTGGGAATTCTAAAGTCGGAATTATATTCTTGGTGACTCAACAAGGAACTGTTGACACATTAGCCCAAAACAGGTTATAGAGGACGTCATCGCCTTCCAGCTTGGAACTTCATCGAGATTCGAACTTGGATTCAATTAGAACCGTTTAGTTATATTTTTAAATTCTAGGGTTAATTTTTGGATTATATTCACAAACAGTAAGTTCTTTTTCATATTTTTACCTTGTTTTCTAGGGAAATAAATTATTTTGTTAAAATTTACAAAGCTTGTTGACTTCACTCTTTTCTTTTGTTACTTTTGTTCGAGCCTACACGTAACAGGTGAAAGAGATATAAACGTTAGTGATGCGACTGAGGCTGTAAATTCATCGTTAAATTTTGCTTCCCCTTTATTATTTGTTTTAAAATATTTCAATGTCTTTATAATTCAAGCCTAAAACTATGTATGGTTGTGTGTTATTTAATTGCTCATCATTTGTAATTTCCGACATCAGTTTCACAAGCACATAACCAAAATAGTATAGGTTCTCATACCCATATCCTACTAAAGCTTTGAATGGTTATTACAAGGATTCACAATCTATCCATATATTGTAAGGATTTTAACTTTACATGCTATCACACACACACACACACACACACACACACACGCACAAAAAAGGGTAGTAAGTGTTTATAGATACACTACTGTACGTCAAACGAAATACCGTGGTTACCGTTTGTACCTAACTGTCTCGTGGCTTCAAACGGAGAGAAGTGAGATCTCAAGTAATTTTTCTTGACAAAGTTAGGTTCAATGGGTCTGGTACACAATGTCTGGCCATCTCGGGTAACTTCTATCTTGAACACTTTGAAGTGTTGGAACGAGGGAAGATTTTGATCGATGGATGCGTTGATTTGAGGACGGCATTGCTGAAGAAGCAAATGAGAAATCATTTCGTTAGCTGTCCCGGGAAAACATGGTCTTCAATCTTATATCGAAGTAGCGAGGCAATGGCGAAGGTTTTCAATTACACTCATCGTAGAGGCTACTTGGTTGTCGTTCTGATCAAAGTCTAATGTCGTTTCATACTTTAGGTAAAACTTCCACAAGGCGCGCGTAAAGTCTGGTTTCTTCCATGATGGTTTTATACTCATAAGCATTGGCCATCATTTGGAACACTTCGATTCAGTCTCAGGCATACATAAACTACATTCAAACAATACATGTCTCGCAAACACAAATGTGAACTGTTCATTTTTACAAAACTGCGTCCTTGCTTGATTTTCGTTCCACGGTTGTCAAATCCAACATTATGATATGCATCATCATCTACAATCAACGCTGAGTTGTTGAACTCTTCCAAAGTGTCAAGTTTCCTACCACTGATGCAGCCAGCCATGCATTCTTGGTTTCAGTTTCGTAAGTCAAGAGATTTTCAAGTTACGCTTGGTAAGGGAAGTATACATGCTGCTGCCGACTGGCTTGTTATTCATGTACAAAGCCACATTGCTGAACAAAAAATGCATGGAATTATTGACGTCAGCTACTCTGGTATCGGCGTCTGGATTGGTGTTGTACACTTTGAGAACTTTAAACTTTAGGTACAAATGACTGCTATTAAGATCGATGATATCTTCGGTTTGTCCTTCGATTTCAATTTCGATACGGCTGAGGTAGTCAGTGATGACACAGGATGAAAGTCTACACAACGGTAGTCTTATATCATCCTTGGTGGCATGGTAAATAGGTCGAATTCTGATTTGGAACCTCGGTGCATTATTTTTGTTTCCTTTTGAGTTACCAATAAAAATATAACCTTTCAATTCTCTGACAACTTCTGTTCTTCTATTTCCATCCTTTTTTGTCTGAACATGTTTAATACATCTGATGAAGTTTCGACGTCTCTTTCAGCCTCGTCCTTGATGTGGTGTGGAGAAATGTGACGCGAATTTATTGGGGTGTCACGGCGACCCAAAAAGATCTCTTCGTGCTTGAAGCAGCACATTTTACCAGCTCTAATGAAGGCATCTTTTGCACTTCCCGATAATGACTTTCCGAAGAAGTTATTTTCCTTGCGTCAAGGTCATTGATACCTATGCTAGCGACTTTGGTTTGACTTCTGGAAAATTTTCCTCGAAAGGGTTTTTGTAAAGTATAAGTCGATTGATCTTGTACCCATTGTTAAACATCTGACAAACGTACACTTTTAAGTTGGAGTTTAGCAGCACCATACAATTTCTGAACTCCATAACTAGCAGCAGAAGCATGATTGCAATAAATACTGGCTATAATGTCTCCATATCTGGACTGACTGTGATTGTTGCTGCTGATCCTTATTAAGTTATCCACGTTTCGATATTGTCCTTAGGCTGATATCCGTGTGGTATTGGGGGGGATGCGATGAGGATTAACTTATCCGACAAGCAAAATGAGTAAGAACCGGTTGGGGGGGGGGAGTTTTATTTTATGTCTTTTTCTTCACTTCTGTCTTCATTCTTGGTATTTCTTCTGCTGAAGAAGGTGTCGATATCATCATTTTGACACCGTCTTCCATTTCTTCTCGTCGGGGTGTGGGAAATAGCGTCAACAATGAAGCTGCAATTTTACAGGGTATTGGAGCAGACGGAGTTTGAAACACTTCTCGTCTGACTTCTTCTTTCATCCCCGTGGGTGTCTCTGTCTTGGTGGCTTTTAGTTCCCTTTTCATGGTATTGTTGAAATTTCTTTCGGAGTATGTTTGCCTGTTTGGCCTAAAAAGCTTTGGTGAAAGAGTTGAAGACGCTGCAATACTTGTTCTTACCGTTGCAATTTTTTTCTGTTTCTGACAGATCTGTTCAATCCATCAACGATTGTAATTCTTGTTGCAATTGTGGTATATCGGTGAGATTAGAATTAGGTTAAAAAAAATGTATGTTTTGGTCGGCCGACCGTCCCTGTATCTAGTTGTAGACACTAGCGCTTTTCCCCCAGGTACAAATAAATAAAAACAAAAAACAACAAAATTTTTTAGTAATTCACGAAACTGATTAGTGTATATAACTGAGCCGGGTTTGCCCAATACTTGAAACGCTTAGTACATTATATGTATCATCTCGTCACTCCTCTTAAAAGTGGTACAGCAAATGACCCTAGCAAAGGAACTGCCAATTTTAACTACGATCCTATCAGCATGGGCGAAATGAACATTTTCTTCTTTTGACTGATCGGAATTTTCTTTTTGATCATTTGGCAAAGAATGTTGATGTTTTACTAATTGCGGTGGATGGTGTGCATTTCTTAATGACATATTCTGCTTCAGAGGTGAAAAAAATCTTATCTCACAATTCTTTCTTATACTGGAATTCGTTTCCACTGATAGTCGGCACGTCGTATCAACATCATTCTGGGCACCATTTGACGATGAGGGGTTCTCAACGGACTAAATTCTGACAGTTCTTGCTTGGATAAATCCAGTAAACTGGGTAACATGACTGTTCTGACTTGTACTTTTGTCAAGGGTGAGGCCACTTTTTCAGCTGCAGTAGCAGTCGCTATAGCACTAAAAGATAAATGTTGCTAGAGCAGTAAGAGTTCCTTTGAAAATGGGTTTCTTTTTTTTCATCAAATGAGGTAACACCAGGGTAAATTAGATTTTCTATGCACGTGGAAGTGAATGGAGGAGACGCCGTCTCTGAACAGCGTGGTTTTCTGGACTACGTGTTCGTCCTGGCAGCAGTACCTCTCTTTCTGGAAGGAGATTTTTTGCTGGGGGCTTTTCTTTTTGGAGCCGTCTTTTTTCTTGTTTAAACTTGCTGGAACACCATTGTTCCTTCTTGGTCTGCTGTCTTTTGGGGATTGGGGCTTATTTTCTGCTTCTAACATCGCCATTAGGATCTCATTTTAAAGGTGAGCGAATATTGACACAACATAAAGAATCACTTCCACCAAGTTTCAAAATTAGTTTTTGTTTCGAGTATCGATTAATGGATCTACCAGTTGTGATAACGCTACTATATGTTTCAAAAAAAAACCTTTGATGGGGTATGTGAATGATCCAAGGGTGCAGCTACCATATAATAAAAGTACGCAAAGCATAAGGAACCTACAAATTAACTTTTACACTTTAGATTAGGCAGGGGCGCATCTGTACGCCTTGCAAAGGATCCCGCATCGGGCCCAAATTATCCTAGCTACGCTACTGGAATGATCCCTTGTAGGAACTGACGTGTTGGCAAAGTAAACCATGTTAATACTTCTTTGAGACTTACTTCTAACAAATGTGACCCTAATTGTGCATTTTTTTAGCGACTGGGGGCATACAGTGCATGAATCAATTTCACAGAAGAATAATGTTGAATTTATGTTATGTTCGAATACTGTTTTAAAGAGAAGAAGTGCATCTTACGTTGTTGGTTTTCAGACAGACACTAAAGGGGACATGTCAGCGACAGTACCTATTTGGCAAACTGGCACAAAATCTCAACAAATCAGGAGTAGCCGATGGGTATATACGTGCGAGGTGTTTGAGTGTCATTGTCATATGCATAGTGCAATCTATGTGTTCCAAACTCCTTGGTTAACATTGGTACTCGAGATTTCTCTTTTAGACGTATACCACGTAATGGGCATTGAGACTGATGATGCGATGTGCTTTACATTGTAGAAATAAATTTTTGGTAATGTTAATTATACTAGCACTACAATGATGTCCTGTCGTGTAAACCAAAGTTTAATTTCTTCTTCGTCTTCTCCTAACATGTTATCGAAGGTACAAGATGTGTTGGACATAGACACCATCTTCGCGAGGAATGCGTTCTACAAATTAAACGGATTGTCCTTGAGTAATGTGTATACTGTGTATGCTGACTTCACTCTTTGTGTCACCACACCACACGATACGTAGTGATCGATCGACGATCAAACAAATTTTTTTGCATTCGATTAAACGTTTGACAACTTCGGTTTTGCCTGAACTACTCGGTCAGAGGGATGGCGAAGATACAATGCTTCTAAACTCTGGCGATCTATCTTTTCGTCAGTCATGTTATGGGGAGTATGGGAGTGTGTTGAAGGGGTAGCTCTTCTGGTTAGTCGTCCCTCTTCGGGGGTAGCTTGTCCACCATTGGTCTCCTTATGCACCCAGCTCTCACCTGTGCCTCCAAGAATCTGTAACATGCGCAGCGACCACACCCTGGTAAACTGATTCGACTGGCAGGCTAATCCAGATGACGGTAATACTCGGTGTGTTAGGGGTTGCCTACCCAAGCATGTGAAGACTGTATTCGGTGGATTGCGCGGAGGAAACCGATAGCTAGTTCAAATGGCAGGAAAGTGATTGTCATCAACGCGTTGAGGGGCGCATAGAGCATTACGAGACACGTAGGAAGCCCTGGTCATCCACGGCATCCAATTACATCTCTAGCCATCTTGACCTTGTGTTGCTACTGGATCCAGGTGGTCTTGGATGAGAGAGTGAGGTCGACAACGCACAACTTTTCCTAGCTTTAAACTAAGTCATCGCGAAAGTCACTTGGTCATTCTTCTCCCCAAAGTCCAGTGGTGACTGACGAGTGACGAAGTGACAGGTGTGGGCACACTGGCAGCTGTAGCTACAAACCTGCACGCAGGTGGCTCAGGCCAAATGGTCGTTCTTCACTGACACGGAGCAGCCGTGGAGTTCGGCAGCCGTATGAGCGACTGAGCAGCCCTTTTCAGGATTCGCACTGTTCATCTTCTCCATGATACGAGGACTGAGCTAGAAGAGATGCAAAAAAAAAACTGCCTGCTCCATCTTTCTATAGCTAGCTAACACCAGCTGGAGGAGACCCTATATCAGCGGTCGAAACACTATGCAGAAAAATATGAGGATCATTCCTCTTACCTTCGGCGCATGGAACGTGTGCACACTTTTGGATCGAAATGATACGGACAGATTTCAGAGGAGAACTGCTCCGACTGACAGACAATTAGCCATGTACAACATCGACATTGCAGCCTTGAGTAAGGCAAACGTTTTGAAAGGGGCGCTGGCTACACATTCTTTTGGAGTGGAAGAGGAAGTGCAGAGCTACGTGAGACTGGAATAGGTTTTGCAGTGAGGGCAATGTCTGTTAGCAAGCTAGCTGGGCTTCCAAAAGGAATGAGCGACAGGCTTATGATCATGAAAAGTCCCCCTGTCAAATGGAAGTAAGCATGTGCCGATCGTCAGTGCCTATCCTCCAACCGTGACCAACTCGGAAGAAGTAAAGGACACATTCTATGAAGAATTAAACACTGTCATAAGCTCTGTTCCTAAATCTGACAAGCTCATAGTCCTTGGAGACCTCAGTATAAGAGTAGACTCTGACAACATCTCCTGGGAAGGAGTCACTGGAGAGTATGGCGTCGGCCGCTGAAACAACAATGGTCTTCCATTGTTTCAGGTCTGCGCACTGCATGAACTGCTGCTCATCACCGACACTGTCTTTCGCCTCCCTACACGCAACAGGACGTCATGGATGCATCCCCCATCTAAGCACTTGCATCTCATCGACATCATGATATGAAGAGGGACAGGCAGGATGTGGTGCAGAATGTTGGACTAACCACTGCCTTGTAGTCTCCAAGCTAAACATCCGTATCCAACCCAAGAGACGCCCACAAGGCAAGAAGAATCCAAAATGATTGAACATCGTCAAGCTAAAGAACTCCAGCTCCAAACAGTTCTTTGTCAGCACTCTGGAAAACCGTCTTCAATCCACCCTTCTGGATACCCAGAATATTGAGTCAGACCAAGCAAACCATAGAAATTTAGGTCTATAACACCGCTACAGAGATCCTAGAGCATTCCTCCAGAAAGCACAAGGACTGGCTTTATGAGAATTGCAAGGATATCAAGCAGTTGTTGCCTGAAAAACATCGCCTCCACAAAGCGTACCTAAATGATCCAAAGTCCACCTCAGAGGAAGACGCCTTCTATAAGATCCGAGGGACTGTTCAACAGAACCTTCGGTAAATGCAGGACTCTTGGCTGAGTCACAAAGCTAACGAGATCCAAAGCTACGCAGACAAGCATGATATGAAGAAGTTTTCTGATGCACTGAAAGAATTCTTTAGGCCCCTCATCATCAAGATCATTCCATCTTCTCAGTGCAGATTGGTACACGCTGATGACTCATAAAGAGAAGATTCTCGAAAGGTGGGCTGAGCACTTCAACTGCATTTTGAACCGCCCAACATCCATCATTAATGAAGCCACTGATCGTCTTCCCCAAGTGGAAGTCAATGAATTACTTGATTGCCCACCAACCCTGGTTGAAAACCAGAAGGCGATACATTTGCTCCCTAGCGGAAAAGCTCGTGACTCAGACTCGATATCAGCAGAGGTATACAAGGAAGGCGGTGCACCTCTTACTGAAAAGCTCGATCAGCTCATGCGGCAGAAAGAGACGATCCCACAGGAATGCAAGGACGTTTCTAATATACGCCTGTATAAGAGCAAATGGAACCATCAGACCTGTGACAAACTCCGAGGCATATATTTGCTCTCCATCCCAGGCATGACACTCACCAGGATTCTACACAACCCTTTCACATCACACCTTGACAAAGGATTCCAACCAGAGAGACAGTGTGGATTCCGGAAGGAGCGCAGAATCATCGACATGGTGTTCGTTGCCATGCGGTTGCAAGAGAAGTGCCAGGAGTTGAATATTGGTCTGGTCTCCGCCTATTTCGACCTGACCAAGGCCATCGACACTGTTAGTAGAGACATTTTTCAGTCTCGTGTTCTCCGCCATGCTCACTGATGCCTTCAGAGATGGTGACTAGGGAATTAGCATCAGATACCGAACTGATGGCAAACTGTTCAACCTCAGGAGGCTTCAGGCAAAAACTATGGTCACGAAAGATATCCTCGTAGACTTACTATTTGCTGATGATTGCGCCCTCAAAGCTGGCTCTGAAGCCAACATGCAACACAGTGTCGAGAAGTTCTCTGATGCTTGCAGAAATTTTGGCCTTACGATCAACACAAAAAAGACTGAAGTAATATATCAGCCAGCCGCAGGGAAACCGTATGCTGAACCAAACATCACAATCAAGGGCCACAAACTGGTGTCTTTTATAGCAAGCTAGAACAAAAACATGCTTGAATCCAAAGAGGCCAGAGGAAACTCTACAAGGACACAATGAAGATGTCTTTGAAGGATTTTGGCATAAGCACTTACACATGGGAGCAGACTGCTCTGGACAGGGGTGAGTGTGGCGCTACTCCATTGGAAAAGGCGCTGCACCCTTGCGAGACAAGCAGGACAGCATCAGCAAAACAACGGAGGCAGGCCATGGAAGCCCGAGCCAGTGATCCCACGATCTCCGTTGCAGCCATCCCCTGTTCACACTGCCGTAGCACATTCAGGGCGCGCATCGGCCTCTTCTGTCACCCGCGCACCCACAGACCTATCGATCTCCCCAAACACTGGATGACTAATATGGTCCTCGTCGTCTCTAAGGACAAACTCGGTCACTTTAAAGAGCAGAGGATGATGAAGAGGGCGAAGCAGCCATAACTGTGGTATTGAGAATTCTGAGATTACCATCAAACATATCTACATTTCATTGTACAAGAAATTAAAACACAAAACAAACAAAAAAATACATAAAGCATACATGCTTCTATGCATCAATGTGGCACAAATAAAAATCACTAAGTATTAAAGATTTTCAATCTGTTTGTGTCACATTTAATATGTGTACACGCTCTGGTGTTCTTCTAATCTCTGTGGAATTCAGTTCTCTAATTTCTCCGGGAATGGAAGTTCCTCATTATTTTCTATTTGTGCAATGTTACGACAATTCTCATAAAAGTATTTCTTTTTCTATTTCACGTTCTTCAACCACTTTGTCTAATATTGTATTTAATTGCATTTTTATTTCTGATTTGTCTTTCACCGAGTCTAGGGTAACTTATTTTCTTGAATCAGTGACACACAATGTCTTTGGCATAATAGGCCACCTCTTGTCTCCTAGCATCGAGGCCAAGACTTTTCCAATCACTTACATCTTTCCAGTCGCAACTTTGCTGGTGTAGCAGCAGAGAGGCTGAACAGACCACTTGCCTGAGACATTAAAGTTTTTGTCTTAATAATGAAAGTTTTTGTCTTAATAATGAAAACTTCTTTAATTGACCAGATTTTTTCACGTACTGGTCACTACGCGTTGGTCGTTCAGCCTCTCTGCTGCTATAAATTAAACAGCCATTATAGATATTATCAATAATGAGTATTGGAGAACCACACTCAGCTAAATTAGCTCGAGAGCGACTAGAGGCAATTAAAAATATCTACCTGTTCGTGATTCTGTTAAGCAACAACTACAATCGCGTCAGGAGTCTCAGGTGGAATTTACAGAAGGTACAGAAAAATTATTTAAACCGGTTGTCGAACCAACGAAGAAAATTGTTACAGCAACTGAGGCAACACAACGAGCTCTTGAAACATTACCTGCTGATATTGCTGGTCGTATTCAAGCTGCTCAACCATCACCACAAGCAGCTCAACCACCACCACAACCACAACCACCAAGAACCAGAACTAAGATAATAGATAAATTTACGCCTGAAGGTATTACTGCTATCAGGGATCCAACCCAATTATTTGATATTGCCGCGTATGGATATTATGAAAGAAAAAAATATGTAAAGCCAGAATATATTAAATCATTAAGCTCTGCCAATTGGATCAAAGATGTATATCGCGTCGCTACTGGTATTCCAGAAATCAGATCTAGTGAAGATATTGAAAAATTTAATGAATTTGATGAGGTTGTATATAGATATATAAAAGAGACTAAACAAAGCAAACGATTATCACAACCACCACAACAACAACTACAGCAACGAGAACAACCATCACCACAACAACAACTACAGCAACGAGAACAACTACCACAACAACAACTACAGCAACGAGAACAACCATCACCGCAACAAGAACAACAATTTCAAGAAATGATGAAACGATCATCATCACCACAATTTGAATTACCAACACCACAATTTGAATTACCACCATCACAACAATTTGAATTATCCCCGATATTAACACCGATCTCTAAAATAGAACGAAAAGTACGAGATATAAAACAACAACAAGAACAAAAACAACAAGAAACAATAAAACGATTACGAGAACAACGAAAAGCACCAAAATCATTTGAGCAATCACTTCGTGATTATCCAGAATCACCAAAAACACCACCGAAACCAAGTAAAAAGAAACCACCGAAACCAAGTGAAGAGAAAGAAGAAGAATTTCAGGACGCTCCTGGCGCGACTGGAAGTGGTTTAGGAAGTGGTCTTATTACTTGCCCCAATAACGTTCTTGCTGATGTCGATCGATTAGAAATCCTCATCGGAGGAAAACGAGCTGGTAATAATTCCCCAGAAATCATTAATGAAGTAGCTGATATTTGTAAACGATTATTTAGTGGCGGCATCATGGATATTAATGTGTATCGATCCCTTATTAATGAAATCGCCGACGATTATTACAGTGATTAGATACAATTAGTGATAAAAACAGTTAATAATAAAATGATCGTGCATGGTACTCAACGTGGACCTACCATGGTCAGGGTAATAAACTCTCGATTACCTGTATACAGAGCAACCTACGGAGATGGATTAGGTGATGTTATTCAAGGTCTGTTTAGAAGGATAGCCCCAAAAGCAATACCGATTGCAAAGCAGTTAGGAATGAAAGCTATTGATGTTGTTCGTGAAAAAGGTATAGGCGCTGTTGGTAATCTCGCTAGCAAAGCGTTTTCAGCAATTAAAGATAGACTATCACGATTAATACGCAGACCAGACCCGACCTGTGAAATTACCTAGCACCGAAGTGATGCCTGCAAGTGTAAGTAAAATAATAAATCAAGCAGCTAATCAAAAACTAGCGGAGTTAGCTGATATCCCGATGTCGGAAAAGGAAAAAAATATAACCGCTAGTCTGATAGCAGGAAGTGGTCTTCGAGTTAGACGAAGATGATAATAATAAAGATGTTTAAGCGCATATCTGACCCCGCATTTGACATGGATGCACCAGTTCTCAAAGATGAGTCTGTGCGCGATTATCAATATTATTCTTACGACGCACGAATTCCAGATCAGCGCGGACGAATCGAACTACAGGTTCAAGATACAAGTAGATATTTCCTACCCGCTGAGGCATTTATTGAAGTAGAAGGTGAAATTTTAAATAACGTTGCTCCTGCAGCACCAGTAGCATATGGAGCTAATGTTAGTGTTGGTTTTGTTAATAATGGTATTATGGCGTTATTTGATAGCGCTACGTACATGATTGACGGAAAAAATATTGAATCAATCCAGAAGGACGTCGACGTTGCCACGACGATATTGGGTCTTGCAAGATACAGCGACGATTACTCAAGATCAGCTGGTCCATCAATGATGTTTGTGAAAGATACTTCTAATTCTCCAGAGTACCAACAATATGAAATAAGACGACCAAGAAATTGTGCTAGAAACGCTGATGCGGATGTAGAAAATATGATTATTGATGTATCTGAAGAAGACCGGTTGTTATCTTTTATGAGTCAAGGCGGTAAATCAACATTGTCATGGTTGACTATGACCACAGATGATATCCAGAGTAATATTAATGGTTTATTTACGTGGCAAATAGCATCACAGCAAGGTGTTTCTGCACCGCGACATATATTTATTGCGTTTCAAGATACTGCACGAATAAACCATCAAAATCTTAGTATTATGACATTTGACAATCTTGGTGTTTTTGAGGTTTCATTAAGGATAAATGGACATCAAGAACCATCCGAAGATATATTACTGAATTTTGAAAATAATCATGTAGCACGTGCATATCATCGATTAATGTCGTTCATGGGGCGTGATCAGAATGTTGATACTGGTTTACAAATATCCCAGCTAGATTTTACATTGCTGTATCCGATTTATTACTTTTCGCTTGAACATTTAGATTTAACCAGACAGTCAGTAGTTGATATACATTTTCGAGCTCGTGTTAATAGAGATGCTATAAATATCCCTAATTACAGAGCAATTGCGGTTATACTCAGCGATAAATCGATGTTACTCGAAGGTGTTGGTGGACGAATGAGAATTATTGATGCTCCAGTAGAAAACATGTAATTAGATCGTTCATAATATTAATAATGTCATATCATCACGTTAGTGTGAGTCTGACTCCTGGTCAGATTAAAAGGTTGCAATCAGCATCAAAAAATAATTGTGGAATAAAAATATCGCTAAAACGAGAACAGATGACCGGTGCAAATAAACTGTCGTTGACCGAGCGTCAGTTCAAAAACTTCAATGACGCTAAAAAATCAAATAAAGGCGTCAAACTTAATCTTTCTGTGGGCGCCATCAAAGATATTGCTAAAACGGGTGGTATATTTCCACTTCTCGCAGCAATACCAGCATTAATAGCAGCTGCAGCACCAGCCGTTGCAAAGGCAGCTGCGCTAGGTGCTGTTGGAACAGCTGCTGGAATGGCGTTAAAGAAAGCAACTGGACAAGGAATCAAAAAAAAAAAAGGAAAGGGTCTAAGATTACCAGGAACCCCGCCTTCGTGGTACGGAAAAGGCCTAAGATTACCAGGGACAGTTTACTAATAACACCTATGTCCAATTTTGATTTACTTAATGCTGCTAAGCAATTAAAAATAAAAAATTTCAGAGGTGTTTTTATGCGCGATCAATTACCTACCGTTGCAATGCAACATGAAACCGGTATTATTAATCTCGATAAAAATTCTGGCTCAGGCACGCACTGGGTCGCATATGCAATTGATCCACGTGGAATTATTTATTTCGATTCGTATGGATTAGCACCACCGAAAGAATTTCTTCATTACGTTAGCAATAATACTGCTCCAATCTGGTATTCAACGCTACCGACACAAAAAATAACTGATCCTCCAATATGTGGCCGTGAAACCCTCGCTATGCTTGATGCTGTATCAAAATCAACAGCACCGCCTCATAAAGTCGTACACGTGTTCACTACACTACGTCATCACACTTAAACTGATATCAGTAAATATAATGGTAGATATTTATGGAAGATCCTCAGGTAGAGCTCAGAAGGTCGATTTATCTAAATATGCAACTCTTGATCAGCTCAGAAATGAAATCGATGATTTATTAAATATCACAAGTGTGGATCAAAATGAAGTCGTCGTTTCTCAGGACAAACAAGGACGATTAAAAACGAGTAATATACAACTACTAGATGTACTTATACGAATTCCAAATGCGGTTGTTAATAATGTCGTTACTTTTACTGATCAGGGTAAAATACAGGATTCCGGTAAGTCGGTTAACGATTATGTTAAGAAAACTGGTGATGTATTTACCGGTGACATTATTATGTCAGGAAGAAAAATTACGTATCTTGGAGATCCAATCGCAGATACAGACGCAGCAACAAAAAAATACGTCGATGATCAAGAATCCAAATACGTGTCAGTGCGCGGTGGTATAATGCGTGCATTTCTCAACATGAATAGTAATGGTATTAATAATCTCAGAACACCAGAAACAGATTTCGACGCTGCAACGAAGACATACGTCGACGATAGGGAAATTCCAATAACGACTTCATTAACGACTATCAATGATGGAATTACTGCATTTAGAACTGAATATAATAATCACATACAAACATTTCTAAATTTTCGTAGAAATGTAAACAGATCTATTAATGACTTTTTTGGAACTCCACCAACTGTTATTATTAATCTCGCTGACATTAATGCAAGACTCAACGATATCATTAGTGGTATTCCTAACATTATTCAAAAAACTAATCTCGTTAAAATTCCTCCCAAGCAGATCATTAACATCGTGTACACAGTCGCATCAGGAAAAGCAACATGGACACCGGAAAATAACATCCTTAAACATACCGCAGAGGTTACTGGTGTATACAGATTATCTATATTTTGTGCTGAAAAATTTACTATATTTACCACATTTACATGGCGTCATTCAACCGATAGTTTTTCTGGAACTGTGTCTATAGTGTTAAACAAAGATGTCGAGGAAACGTTTATGCTAATAGCGAATGATAAAAAGTTAACCGCAGCGACTTATTGGTGGTGTATTGAGTTTGTAGCTGAAACTCCCGAATTAGTTACTTAAATAAGTATAATGAATCAAGAATCATTTATCGACGTTCAACGTCACAGATACGCTCAAGTATGTGAGTGTCAAACTAAACTAAAAAATATCATCGACGATTACACGATAAAGGTAAAAAAATATCGTCGTCGTATGGTCGTTATTGATACAATGGTATACTCGGTTTCTGCTGTTATTGCTGGAACTGGATTATTATTATCAACGATAACGATGACAGCGCCTGCAGTTGTAACGATTATAGTTTCAACGGCAACAACATGCGCAGGTATTTTCAGTATTATCGCTAAGAAAATATCTACGTGTACGAATAATAAACTAAACGAGTACGTGATGAAATTGCACACAGCAACAGCCACATACACTAAATTATGCTCGTATATTTCAGCGTATCTCAGTGATGGTAAAATATCTGATGAGGAGTTCGTAACGATAATGAAAACCTACGATGAAGCGTTCATAATCGCTAGTGATAATAACGGAAAGATGGAGAATTAAATAATAACGATAATAATAATGTCAGAGTCGCAATTATTTCAGCAGATCGTAGCTAATACAACGCCGTCAAAAACTACTATGATATCATTAAGTTCAACCAATCCTGAATTTAGCGTTAATTTTCCGACTGCAATTCCTGCAAAGGAAATAGCATTAGCGCAATTACGAGTTTATTATAGTTGGCCTAATATTAGATCAAAACCGTTTGGTGGACAACAACCAAATAATTCACTGGTATTTGCGAATAAAAATAAACCAGATGGAACACCTGACTGGCAGGTTGTTGGAATTTCAACGGGCAGTTATCAAATAGAACAGATTAATGATGAATTTCAACGCAGAATTAAATCTATCACAGGAGAAGAATCTAAAATAGCGATTACTGTTCATGAACCAACACTATCAGCGGCGATTGAAATAAATTCTCCTGATTACCTCGTAGATATTTATCAAAGTTCAATTAGATCCGTATTAGGATGGCCTGAAGTCGCACCTGTTTATAATGGAGTTTCAGAACCAACTAAAAATGAGTTTAAAACGAGTGAAGAAAAATTCATTAAAGATCCAGAATATCGAGGAAAAGTTCCATGGAGTCATATAGCATTTGAATTTGATCCAAACGACGATATATATTACTTTACCGATTTTTACGGTAAAAGGATCCCCAAGATGACTAGATCAACATTCAAAATTACACAAGAGGGGAGGAGGTATCGAGAAAATGTTGATGTAGAATTATTTAAAGAATTTTTAGATTATCTTAAACCCGAATACGATAAAACGTTTAATGATTTAAGAAATTTACTTATTTCATTATCACAACATTATAATGAAAGTGTAAAGCAGCAAATAATCGAGTCAATAAAATATTTAAATGGGGTCTTATTCGATTTATACATTGTTAATCGAAGTATTATAAACACTGCGACTAAACTCGATGGAAATCGTTACACAAATCCAGAATCTAAACAAGTATTTCTTGATCATTATAAAATAACAGAAAAAGATTTACAAACATTTGTTATACCAGATTTAAATAACGCTGAAATGAAGAAATCATTAAGTAATCTTATTGAAGAATATTATCCGGGAGTAATTGAATCGTGGAAAAAATAGCCCCACCACCGGTTATACTAAAACACAATAACAATCCTTTTGGTGCCGGTAGACATATATCACCAGGCATTGTAAACATAACATCAGTTATTGCAATAAATCTGGTATGTGATGTTATTGAAGGTAGCTATCAGGTAGATCTTTCTAAATCTAGCCAAGCTCAGCAAGGGTACATATTATTCAGTTTTAGCCCGTTAGTCCCACCAGGGTGGTTAATCGTAATTGAACCAATTAATCCCGTTTACCTGCGAGTTCATAATCCATTTCTGACAAGAATAAATTTCAAACTTACAGACCAAAATAATAGAATTCTGGACACGAGGAACGAAGAACTGAATATAAACATGTATGTACGCTCATAGAGCGTTATCATATAATGCGTTTTTATAACAATATCCGGATGTTTATTCTTTTGTTTACATAAAATCCGTACACAATGAAATCTAGAAAGCTGTGGCTGCATATTGATTATTCCATAACAGATGTCCGTAAAGTTATTTTAAGACCGCTATATATTATAACTAAATCAATATCCGCTGTTACAGCCACGCATAGACTCAGTGTTATACAGAATTATATATATTCTGGAAACTAGAAAATCTCATTTTAGACAGAAAAATGTGGTTTTTGTTAAGAATATTGTAGTTTTTAGGAATAATGATATGACTGACACATTGGTAAACACATGCTAACTTTTTCAATATGTATTTATAACAAGGTCCGATAGCTCAGTTGATAGCGTGTAGAAACTCTCATCCGGAGGGTCATAGTTCGAAACCTGAGAAAGACATATGTCTGCGGGGGGCGATTTTATGCCAAAATTTATAATTTATTGGGGGCTCCAGCCACCCCCGTCTTCAGAGTACACCAATCCACCACGTCAACACGTGGTGGATTCACTTTTGTGAATAACCCATTGGTTGATCGTTATGGGTTGGTGTGCTGGCGTGAAGACGGCATTTCATCATCATCATATCATCTCATCATCATATCATCTCATCAAAATATACAGCGGGGGGTGATATGAGGTCGTGACCTTGTGACTTCACTAAAGGGGTACCCCACACAGGGGCTATTCCAAAAGACACAATCGCAAACTAAAAATAAACCTAATGAGATTCCAGGTCACAAAGACCAATCAGCCTTTGAGTTCTTAGAGTTTCGGTTACGGATATCTAGGAATTCTTGTAAGGCAACAATAAACAGAATCTGATTGGTCACAAATAAGACCTACACGTACAGACAACCCTCTGAGCCTCTAAAGTTTCGGTTACGGATATTTAGGGGTCTCTTGGGGGGAAATGTCTAAACAAAGATTCTGAACCTCATTAGGTTTATCTGATACAACTATGGAATGGTAGACCGAATGTCACCCCGCGCTGTATATTTTTGTTTATTTTTATATTAAATATAAAAAATAAATATACATAATGAACCATGAAAACATCAATAATATTATCTGTGCTATTAAAACACTAAAACATAACGGAATAAAAATATCTGATAATCTCGACCCTCAGAAAATCATGTGCGATTTTGAATTACTGCAACAGAGAAAATTTGATAATAAATATACACTATTTTCAAACTACAGATTTATAAAATTAATTTATCAATCCATGCTTGAATCACTAGCCATGGTAAACGACAATCAGGTAAAGCTATTTGCACCTCTTGCACGTTCTATCGAAAATATTAAATCCGAACTGTCTCACGAGTACGAAAGAAAAAGATTGTGGATAATCGTGTAATGCAATTAAGAAAGATTATGTTATCTGATTCTGTCAATGCTGAGAGCGGCGAAGATGAACCCCTGACAGAGTCAGTGACTGTAATTATGGCTAAACAAAACCCTTGGGAAAATTAACAGAGTCGAACTATTTGTTTTTGTAAGAATAGAGAGTTAGACATATTCAAATACTATTCGCTGATCGTATGTTTTCGAAAATGCAGATCTAGTAATATTATCTGCAACGAATTTTACTGAAGGTGGTACTATGTCAAAATATTTGGCGGCAGAATTAATTGACTTGAACATAATTTCTTCACCATCTACATTTACAGATTTAACAGATCTTGCAAATCGTGCGCCACCAGTGTTTCCAGATTTACAATTTTGACTCTGTGTAGTAATTCGTAGATTTCCAAGTGAGTTATCAAGCTTATTGCCGTTGATGTGGTCAACCACATACCCATCTTTGATTATTCCAAAAAAACACTCGTAGGTAAATCTATGTGAGTAATAATTTTTATTTCCTTTGGTATTAAACGCAAGATAACCAGTATTGGTAACACTACCTACTCGTTTTTTCAATCTGCAGTTTCTAATCACGCCATCACGAGATGCTTCATAATTGGTAAGGATTGGATGTGACACAAATTCGTTTTGTTCCATTTATATATAATACTATTTGTTTAAATCATTATTTTTTTTGGAAAATCTAGCCAAATAATCTTCTTCGGTTTTTATAGGAGAGTCAGCGTTATTTTTTTTGTCATAATATCGTTTTAACTCTCTGTACTTTTTACCACCGCATTGTGCGCACAATTGAGTTTTTCCTCGCACTCCAGCACTACACACAATACACGGTTTTGGTCCTAGACTTCCATTTCTGACACATTGCATATGATAACTACAGTATTCATTCACGCATGATTTATTACAAGTAGAAGTATATCCAATTTTGAGCCAAGCACATTTGTTTTGTGTTTCATTTATATACAAAAGATTAATGTTCAATTAAATATATACTTGCCCTAATTATAATATGGAGGAATTATCCGTTATTGAACCTTCCCCTGCTAGATTTGACCTTGACAGACTATCAGAATATAAACTCAGTACTTCGATGCAGGATCTGACATTAATGGATGAGGATGTAACCGAACGTATTCGTGAAGCAAAAAAGGAATTTCGTGACGATGGTGCAGTTCATGCATGGCCAACATTCAGAGTTGGAAATGTTACTAATATGATGAATGATAAACGAGGAAAAGTAATTATTAATCACCTTGATAATCAAAAA